>BKCP01007515.1:168016-205658 GCA_008636005.1 Striga asiatica
TTTTTTTTTTTTTTTTTTTTTTTTTTGCTTCTGGTCAAAATGCTAAAAAGTATTAATCATTCTTTGATCTCCGTAATTCCTAAATGTCAAAACCCTGAGTTGATTTCTCAGTATAGACCCATTAGTCTTTGTAGCGTGACATATAAGGCCATAGCTAAACCTTCCTCTTTGCATTAGCGAATGCCAAATTGTCTTTATAGCTGATAGGCAAATCTTGGATAATGTTATAATAGCTATTGAAGCTATCCATTTTTTGAATAGGCATAGAAGTGAGAATAGATAAACTAGATATGTCCAAGGCTTTTGATAGGATAGAATGAGACAGTGTCAAGCAAATCTTGATTAAGTTGAAGTTTCATTCTTCTTCTGTTACATAGAGGTGTACATAACATTCACATTGAGTGGGACCGACCAAACATAATAAATCAAGTGGACCCACTCCATGTGAGTGTTATGTACACCTCTATGTACATTTATCAAGTACTTGTAACATTTTTCGTTTCTTTTTTTTTTTTTTTTTTTTTTTTTTTTTTTTTGCTTCTGGTCAAAATGCTAAAAAATATTAATCATTCTCTGATCTCCGTAATTCCTAAATGTCAAAACACTGAGTTGATTCTCAGTATAGACCCATTAGTCTTTATAGCGTGACATATAAGGCCATAGCTAAACCTTCCTCTTTGCATTAGCGAATGCCAAATTGTCTTTATAGCTGATAGACAAATCTTGGATAATGTTATAATAGCTATTGAAGCTATCCATTTTTTGAATAGGCATAGAAGTGGGAACAAGTGTTATAAGATAAACTAGATATGTCCAAGGCTTTTGAGAGGATAGAATGAGACAGTGTCAAGCAAATCTTGATTAAGTTGAGGTTTCATTCTTCTTTGTTAACTGTATCATGGCTTGCATCACTTCCACTTCCTTTTCTTTCAGTTTAAATGGTGAAGTTAGAGGTTTTTTTTAACTCCTTCTCAGGAGCGGTCCAGAAAATTTAATTGGGGGGGATTAAATAATTTTCATTGACATGCTTCATTAAAAAGACAAATTTGCATTTCTAGAATTGAAAAAAAAAAGTAGTTCAAGAAAATACATAGCGTTCAAACTTTGTAACTATTAGAATTGTGTTCGACGTTCTCTCGAGTTAGAAATTCATCGATGATGGACTCGGCAGTAATAGATCTTGCAATTTTTCTTTCAACGAAGATAGTCAAAGAATTACAAGAAAGTCATCTTCTATTTTATTTTGAAGTTTATATTTAACGATAGCCACCACCGAAAATACACGCTCTGCACTAACAGATTATTTAGTGATAGTCGCTACACATAAGAATGATGAATTAATACACATATTATGTAAACCCTAAATCCCTAAGAATGATAAATAAATAAAATTATGAACATGAGCATAAATTAAAGTATTCATAAATATAATAGAATGATCAAATTATTCGGAAGAATCAAAGAATTTAACCGACGATCCTTGTTGTTGCTGCAAAATTGTTCTATTTTTTACATTGCAAGCTTGTCTCTGTTGTGTTGTACGTCTCGGTGCCGCTGTTTTGTGTGTTTCTATCTCTATCTCTAGAGTCTTGAACTGAGTGTATTCCTTTATGTTAATTAGAGTAGTTTTATTAGTTTTATTAATAAATAAATAATATAATACAATAAAAGGTGAAAGTTAAATGGACTTTTTATGGCTAATCTTCTATATATTTCTCTAATGGGCCTTGGCATGTTCTAGTCCACATAATCTCAATCAATATATATTTAGTTAATTGGTTAATGGGGATAATAATAATTAAATATACTTAATCTAATATATTATATAATATATAATATATACTTAAGTAAAAAAAAACCAAAAGTTTGGGGGGACTAGATTATGTTCTAGTCCACATAATCTCAATCAATATATATATACTTAAGTAAAAAAAACCAAAAGTTTGGGGGGACCATGGCTCCCCCTAAGTTATATGTAGGTCCGCCCCTGCTCCTTCTACGGTATTAGACAAGGGACCCTCTGTGCTCATATATCTTCATTTTGGTTTATGAGATTTTGTCCTATTTTGTTGGTCACGAACTCTAGATTAGGTTTATTTCAGGCTAAAAATTTGTAAAAATGGTCCTATATTCTTTCACCTTTTTTTTTTACGGATGATACTCTAATATTTTGCAAAGCAGATGTCAACCAGATCAATTTCTTGCTAGATATGCTCTCTCAGTTTTAGAGCTTCACTGGCCAAACAGTAGAAATCCTCTATTTTCTTTAGTAGAAATACTAATCAATCCACTATTATAATTTATAAAATCTATACTTATATTAAAGGGAGTCCTATTTACCAAATTTAGTAGCTAGAAAAGTCAACAGCATTTATTGCCATTACTATTTTCGTATTATACAGTTTTTATTTAATATTTGTTTTTCTGTTACGATTTTTAAAAACAGATATGGTCAAATTTTCGCATCATTAATTACTTTCCATTAATTATAATTTATTTATTTATTATTTTTTTTGAAAAAACGGACCAACATTAATTGATTTCCTTAAAATGTGGTAGTTGTTGCTTTATTTTTGTAGCACTTCATTATAGAAATTTGTTCAATTACACAATGAATTTTCTATGATATAATTACTTTTTATGGGAACTTTTTTTTTTAACAGAAAAATATTGCATTTCAATAAGATTTTCGATTTTTTAAGACTGATCGTTATCATGCCATGAAATTGAACATTCCAATATACCTTAACAAAATATACACGTGGTGTATACATCAGTTAATAGAAATATAGAATCCTCATATTTTTATATATATGTATTTCTATTACCAAATTTAATTGACAGTTGGTGTGTTATGGGTTTTTTCATAATTGTTACTTGGTTGTTGTGATATTTAGTTTGGTTGATGTTGAAAAAATTCTAATCTATATATATAATAAGAATAATCATTACAATGAAAATTAGAAAAATATTGATATTAGAAGAGATTGAGTTCATGGTTTTTGTTAAATCAAAGTTGTTTAATTAGTATACAAATTTAAATTCTAAAAACATATATGTGTATATTTTGTACATTATTTATACACTATTTAAATTTAAATTTATTTACATATTTTAAATTGATTACTTATATAAATAATACCAACGTGCATTAAATATATTTCATTACACAAAATAAAAAGAACAAGAAGACGTGTAACTTGTATAACTTTATAAATAATAATGACATTATATGGCAACAGAGTTCAATAATTAACTATTATATAATAATAAGAATAAGTAGAATTGTTATTTTCTCTTATATCAAGGAATAAATATATATAACAAAATTAAATTTATATTAGTATAAATGTGTTAGTGAGATTATATATTAATTATTTTATAAGTTAGCCCTAACATGCTCACGTTTAATGTTCTGACTAATAAAACAACGTTGATTAAAAGATGTGAAAAATATATTACAACCCTCTTTTTTTAGACTTAACGGTGATTAAAAGATGTGGAAAATAGATGATAATTCTTTTCAGACTTAAACAAGACTTAACGGTGATTAAAATAGGTGGAAAATAGATAATAACCCTTCTCAGACTTAAACGGACAGAGCCTGTGAAAATAATTCATTTAATATCTCTCTCCCGTGCATCGCACGGGATACGTACTAGTAATATTTAAGCTAAGATAGAAATGTAAGAAATTTAAAGAACACAAAAATAAAGTTGGTCCAATATTGCATTAAGAATATGCTTTTCCACGTTAGATATGTCTAGAAGAACACTTAAAATTATATAGGTTTCTTGAAACTAGTGCGTAGCCTGTGCGATGCACGAGAAAATAATATTAAATAAAAATTATAAATTAAAGATGCATGTAAATAGCATTAAATAATAATAATAAATTAAATATTTTGTATTAAAATGTGATATAATTTACGGTTTATTGTATAATATAAAATTATCATGTACAAAAGAACACAAAACATGTATGTTTAATGTATTAAAAATACCCAAAATAACATATGTAAAGATATCTAAAATTTTCTACATTATTCTTAAAAAATATTAAATCACCTAAACTTCCCGCTAAACTATTTTGTAAAGACAATATATCTAAAAGCACCTAAAGATATAAACTTTAATGTATAGAATGGGCAAAATAAATAAATAAATAAATAAATCTAAAAAGTATCTAAAATACTATATGTGTGAGTATTGAATGTATAAAAAACAGTATCTAAAACATTATTTAAGTAAATAATACGTATTACAATCTAATATCTCACGTTGAAATTTATGAGAGAATATTTACATATTAGATATTTTATATATATCTTGTATACCAGTTTTATATTGTTACTATCAATATTGTCTATATGTAATGTATCGCATGTTAAATGATTTTGATTATATCTCTTTTATCATATTTTGTACGGATCCATCCATTAATTCTTATTTTTTTTACCAATTTCATGGAAATATATTATACGAATTTGTGTATATCTCGCAAATGCTAACGCATTTAGTATGAAATACGTAATTTGGAGCATTTTGTTAGAAAGAATTATTATTCCTTGCATTGGAATATAATACATAAACCTTTATAAAAACTTCAGATTTTTAAGATCTATTAAGTGTGCAAGTTTTTATTAAAACAACGAACAACATTAAAATCTCGATCTCTATATTTATGAAATCTCAATTCGAAAGGTAACAAAAGTTTTAGAATCAAAGTCTTTCTATTTGTGTCTTTCATGTCTTGTATACCAGTTTCATATTGTTACTATCAATATTGTCTATATGTAATGTATCGCATGGCAAGTGATTTTGATTATATCCCTTTTATCATATTTTGTACCGATCCATCCATTAATTCTTATTTTTATTTACCAATTTCACGAAAATTATACGAATTCGTGTATATCTCGCAAACGCTAACGCATTTAGTATGAAATACATAGTTTGGAGTATTTTGTTGGAAAGTGTTATTATTCCTTGCATTGGAATATAATACATAAACCTATATAAAAATTTCAAAAAATTTTATTTTGTTGAAAAATTTTCAATTGATGAAAAACTATAAAATAAAAATATAATTATTAAAATTAATATGATATAAAATAATAAAATATTAATTTAAAATGGTTGAAAATTAAAATATCAGATGTGTAATAATATTATTTTAAATGTTAAGTTTGTAGTGATATTATTTGATATCCATTCACAATCTTATTGGAAAAAATTTAATTTTTTCTTCATAAACTAATTAAACAAAAAATGAATAATCATTTATCTTCATTATTCATATACTAATTAATTAAGTAATTGATTTTAATCTCGTTATCTTGCTTTATCTTCCGACAAATACTCAAATTATTTCCTAATCTAATGTGTTGCCCTTGTCATATCATATATTGTTATAGATTTGTTACTAAGATAAAGATGGATTTTTTTTATTTCAATCTTTGAGCTTTAAATATTTTCCAAAAAAAAAATTAAAAATACAATTAGGCAAGTTTTTTGAAATTTGAAATTTAAATATAACAAATTCCGCGTTTTATGGTAGCATTAAATGCGGCCTAATTTTTTTATTAAAAAAAATTCTAAAAATAGAATGTAATTAATATTCTCTGATTTTTTGCTTACTATCTTTAGTAAATAGTAATTCTTATGAAATAGATATAGATTGTATCAAATTTAAATAAATAATGTATATAGTTTACAGTAATCATAAACAATAACTAACAAAGTATTGGTTACAAAATAATAATTTATAGGATGAACGTAAATGTTTTAGTAATAAAAGTTAGTTAATTAATGTCAACATTGCCAAAAAGTATTCTATTTGCCATTCAATATTATATCCTTTTATTTGTAAGTCTTTTAATTTGAATTATTATGTGATTTTATATATTATGTGCAATTGAAGTTAGTATCCGCTACGTTAGTTTAGTTCGCAAACCAATAGATGTTCAAATTCTACTAGTACGTAATCCGTGCGATGCACGGGATGTAAAATTTGGAAGAATAATATAATCTCACGTGCATTAGGATCGAAATTGAAATCATTAAAATACATAGGAACATTGTTGAATCATAAAAAATTCGGTAACAATCATATATTATTAAAAACCTCCTTGTACACAACATTATGAGTTTCATTATTTGGTAACTCCTCATTATCACAAACTAATATTTTCAAAAGAGACAAATCCTAAAAAATCAAACTAATATTTTTGGTGAACAAACTAATATTGTAGGATTGGTGAACAAACTAATATTTTAGGATTTCTAGGATTTGTCTCTTTTTGGTGAACAAACTAATATTTTAGGATTGGTTATATGAATAAGGCTACCTGTTTTTAGTGATGAAATCCGAATCTTAAGCCGAAATATTTAAAAAAAAGTTCTTAAAAATTGAAAAGTTAAGGCAATCAGTTCAGACTAATTAAAGGTCAAAGAATATCCGCTCTTGAAAGATGTGTGCTATCATTAACCAAATATCCGGTTATTGATATAGAGTGGTTACCAAAAAATAGAACGCGATATGATAATTATGTCGTAATTAATGAATTAATTAGATGTGTGAAAAGGATATAATTAATGAGAAGTGTGAAAAGGACATAATTAATGAGAAGTGTGAAAATGACATAATTAATGAGAAGTGTAAAAAGGACATAATTAATATGAAAAGTGTGAAAATGACATAATTAATAAAAAGTGTGAAAAGGACAAAAACTTACCGGTTTTGGAAAATATTTAATGCAAATCCGACATTGACCATAATTTGACCTACTATTTTGAATAAATGTTAATTCTTATTATATAAGTATAGATTGAAGACTTAATTCGATATTTAAATTGATTCTTTATTTATTTTTATTATGTTATGAACATTATACGTTTGCCATCAAAATATATCAAATTTAAAGATTTTTGAAGACTCAATTCGCTATTTAAATTGATTCTTTATTTTTTTCTATTATGTTATGTACTATACAAGTTTGCCATTAAAATATATCAAATAAAGAATTATGTAGTCTGTTCAATTCTTTAAAAATCATTCTTGTTTTTATAATTGTATAAATAGATAGCTATAGAGTAGATATTTAAAATGACTTCAAGTAACTTAGCAAAACAAAACATGCAGAATCGATGCAATAGAAAGCATATAATTAAACCACATGAAAACATTCCTGACTGTACTACAGAGCTTATTAGAACTAAAACGATAAGGAAAACAAGCTTAGGTGAGCTTTCTTTCTCCATTAATCTTCACTAGCTAATAACTAACTTATATCTCTGAAGCCTCTAGTTCCTCCCTAAGCACTCTCATCGAATCCGAAACCTCCGCCTTATACACATAAAACCTAACAATGAGCAAAAAGAAAATGAAATTGAGGAAGTTCAAGAGTGCGAAAAACGCATAATAATAATCCAAGTGAGACGCGTTAAGGTTGTTCTTTATCCACCCTTCCTCCCCATCACCCTTCGTGATCCGCGAAACTGTCGACAATAGAAAGCTGCTTATAAAGTTCCCTGCCCCAAGGCTAACCATCGAATAAGACGTCCCCATGCTCTTCATGCTCTCGGGCGCCTGATCATAAAAGAACTCGATTTTCGCCACCTCCAAGAACGCATCTGCCGATCCCATCAGTATGAACTGCGGAAGCAAAAGAAAGATAGATAGAGGCACTGGGTTCCCATTCTCGACCAATCCGTGTGATCTAGCGGCATTCAGTCGTAACCTCTCACACAACGATGCAACTGCCATGACGACAATATGGAAGATCATGCCAATCCCCATCCTCTGCAGAAGGGTGATGCCTCTCGGGTTTTTGGTCCATTTGGCAAGGAGTTTAACAAGGACTCGGTCGTATAGCACGAGCGTGATTAGCATAGACAGCGTTATAAAAGCCGCTAAACTAGCTGAGGGAATCTGGAAGCTGCTGCCAATGTGTCGGTTGAGGGTGGTTCCTTGCTTGACGAAAAGTGTGCTGACCTGAGCCATCATGGTGCTAGGCACAAATGTGGCTATTAGAATGGGTATCATGCGGACCATCTGTTTAGTTTCCTCAACTTGTGTCACGGAGCAAAGCAGCCAGGGGCTGCTTTTTTTGTTGTTGTTGTTGCTGCCCTCTGTTCTCACGCATGCTTTACTCAGGAAGTTGAGTGAAGGCGTATAATCAATCCTGTACATCTTTCCTTTTCTACAATCTTCTGACTCAACCTCATACAATTCTTTAGGGTCCTTGGGCACCATCACCCTCCACTTTCTCACTGCACTCACAATAACCTTTGCCATTTTAGTAAATGGGCTCCCACTTGGTACCTTGTGCCGGTAGAAGGGGGTGCCCACCAAGAATATGATTATGGATATTGTCAGCCCAATTGTTGGAAGCCCATACCCTAGAGTCCAGCCCACATTGTCTTGTATATAGACAAGCCCCACGTTTGCGAATAGAGTGCCGAAGAAGACGCTGAATTCCCACCAGTTGAAGAAGGAAAGCTTATGGGCTTTCTCCTTTGGGTCGAACTCGTCAAATTGGTCCGCCCCAATAGTTGAGATATTGGGCTTTGTTCCGCCTGTGCCCAATGCCAATATGTAGAGTGCACCGAAGAAGACACCTAGTTGAAGTGGAGTGGCTCTCTCGCAGTGGGCCCCACTTGGATCTGAACATGGGCTTGGTTTAAGCGGATGTATTGATACTGACAGAGTTAGTAGGGACATTCCCTGTACAAGTAAAATTATTAATGAAATTTGAATCAGGTACAGATGCCCATTTTATCAATATAATAAAATTTAACTTCTTGTTTTTTATACTTGCATGAATTAAACAGTACTATAAAATTGAAATATGGGTAACCATGTTCAAACTAATACAACAATTGTTTATACGACAATCTTTCTATTTAAATGTATTTGAAATAAACAATTGTTTTTACATAACTTATCTTGTAAAATATATTTGATGATAAACTGATCAATATCAATAATTTTAATAACAATTTTATGATCCCTCTATCATGCTCAAGCACGTTAAGCTCTAACCTCCTACCAATTTTACAACATTGAGTAGTCAATATCCCCGTTCAAGAACATCAAATAAATAAGTTATCTAAAATTTAATACGGAATAAGTCATTTGACGTTCAAATTAAATTCATCTTTCAAAATCTCAAGCTCAAATCCGAAAGAAGAAAACTTTAACCCGCAACAATTCATTGTTACAATGGTACTTATTCATATGGTAAGTTATCTAAATTGAGGATTTGGGTTAACCTAGTGTGTCCCGATTTATATAGCTAGGAATAACAAATAGATTTGGATTACAATTCGGAATCCTATCAAAACCCAACCGATTATACCAAACCAAAAGTGAATCTTACAGATAGCGGACCAAAATAAATATAATAAAGAAGGAAAAATTAGGAAAGAAAGCATACAGAAAGATAGATGGCAGAGGCAATGAGAAAAGTCCAATAGCGGCCCAAAATAGCGTCAGCCACGTAGGCACCCAGAACAGGGGTCATCCATATTGTGCCAACCCAATTGGTGACGTTGTTTGCTGATTCAACAGTGCCCTCATGGAGTTTTCTTGTCAAATATATGAACAAATTCGAAGATATCCCATAATATGCCATACGCTCAAACACCTCGTACACTGCACATTCATGTAAATAAAAAATTAATTTCAACAACAATCATTTGTATAATTGTAATTTGTTACATTTTGTGTGCTTAATTCAAATTGAAGAAAAGATGCATCTTCTATTTGCATTTGAAACATAATCTGATGAAAAAAGGAACAAAAGGCATGCGTAATATATATGTGGTGTCATTATGCTCATCAGGTAGAAAAAAAAAAAAAAATTCTTAGAATTAATAAAGAAGAGAATTATAATAAATTATTACCAACAATAAAAGAACAAGCGGTCCATCGACCCGTCTTCGATCTTAGAATTGGTTTGCCTTTGAGATCGACTGTTCCGTCTTCTGTGTAGCCACCCACATTATTACTCCCTTTCTCTTCAACTTCAAAACCTTCAACTTCAAAACCCATAAGAGTGCCTATCTAATAATTGATTAATATGTATTCTTCTATTTGCTAGTCTCCCAAAAAAACTTCTTTCCTTACACCCGTTTTATAAGCCACAACATTGATTAATGTACAGTAGTTCAAAAGAGGTTTAATACCTTTATAAGGACCTCTCTTTTAGGCTTAAATTGTGTATCTACTAGTTCAAAAGAGGTTTAATACCTTTATAACTACTGCCATGAAAGGAATCACTGATTTGGGGGGAATATAATCATAATATCTCATACCGCCTGCCGTTGACCTAATATTATACACATACTTTATATCGGAAAACGTATATAAATATCTCCAAAAGTGGTTAGGTGGATTGCCAGTGGCACATCGGACTATTCAAATGAAAGTACAAATATCACTTTTATTTTAACACTAGTACAATGCACGTGCTTAAGAAAAAATTAATGTGCAACAAAAAGTGAAAAGAATTAAAATTATTACTGTTAAACAAAAAATTATAAATAATTAATAATAGAATAAAAGAATTTGTAATGTTATTTTAAATTGTAAAATATATTTTGTATGAAATTTTATTTATTTTATTTAACGTATATTAATTTTTTCAAAATTAAATAGCATAATTAACTTATTCTGCATTTAATATCACGCCCTTGAACAACAGGAGTGCATTAAAATTTATAATAAAAATAAAAATTTCTATTAAAAGAAATAAGTAAAAAAATTTATATACTTATAATATAATATTAAAAAATTAAGTATAAAACTAATAATTAAAAAATTAACAAAGTTAAATTATTTAAAATAATACCTATATTTTACACTTGATTCGATAAATTATATTTTTATAATATTACACACGCACACACATAATATTTATATTATCTACAACTCATTAATTTTATTTTGAATTAGTTTAAAAAAATTGCAAGTTATATTTATATTTAATATACACAATTTTCTTTCCTCATGTATTATATTTTAAATATCTTCAACTTTATGATATTCAATGATTTAAAGTATAATGTGTATGGATGTAATGTTTTTAAATTTTATGAAGTATAATAATTATCTTTTTTTAATTTTTATAATCATTGTAGTGTTCAATCTCTTTGTAGTTTTTATTTAAGTTGAGACAAATTTTTAAAAAAATATATATATTTATTTTATGTTCATTCTTAGTTTATATATATTCTTTTCAATAATATAAATATTTATGTTGTCAATATAAATCAATTTCTATTGCATCAAAAGATAATTTGTAGTTTTCTCTATATTTTTTAGTTTAGTTTGATAAATCAATTTAAAATTTGTTTATAAGGATATATATTATTATTTTATATTTTATATATATAATATTGATGTCAAATCGAAGAACTCTAAATGATATAACATATATTAAAAACAAAAAAAAAACAAAAATTTATAAAATAAGAAGAAGAACATTTATAATAATTGATGTATGAATTAAATAAGAAAAAGAAATGTAATATATGTTAATGTAGGAAAAATAAATGTAAAATAATTTATTGTAACCAATTGTATAAAAAAAGAATAAAGAGATCAATCATAGAGTTAATGTGTATAATATAGATATTTAATGCAATCCAAGCCTAATTATTATTTTATAAAAAATATTAATTTATAACAAAGCCTAGCTACGAAGCACAATTTTTTGCCACATATGATTTCAAAGTGTTCGGGTCTGCCACTTTGGCTCAACACATTCAGCACTTATATATATGGAGATTACTTTTAGTAATATATATAAGGTTTAATTAACATTTTTTCAGAAAAGTGTATCGGCAAAATTGCAATTTATGCTTTGTAATTTATGGTCTGTAGTAATTATGGAAGCTGACTGTTTTCTTTGGCAAATTAGGACAGTTGAAAAATCACGACTTAACGGCCAATCGGCGTAAAATTTTACTTTCCTAGTTTACCAACAAAATCATACGAAATTTAGTAAATTGTAACCGATTGGGCATTAGAGGATGTTTGGATATAAAAATTTTTGGATTTGTTTGGATTTTTTTGGTTTGGTTTGGTTAATTTTGAAAAAGGTGGTATGGTTAGTTGTTAGTGGTATATTAAAATAATATTTAAAATAAAATAATTAAAATTGATTTAATGTTAAAGTATGAGAGAAATTATTTGAAGTGAAGAGGATGAATAGTGAATTAAGTTTGATGTGATGTGTAAGAATGATTGGTTGATATTATTTAATTATATTAATAATATTAATATTAGTTGGGTTGAGTTAAAGTTGAGTTAAAAAAAGTGGTTGAGTAAAAGTGTTTGGATTTTTTGGATAAGTTTTGTATCCAAACATCTAAGTGCTTGATTTTTCAAGTTACTATCATAATTTGTCCAATTAAAAAAAAAAAATCGCCACGTGACACAAGTTACAGGATATAAATTGCATTTTTGCCGTGCATATGCTCAACGACCACGATGTCTTAGAGCATCTTCAATGCATTGGGTCTAGTCTTGCCTATGTGGCAAGTAAATAAACCCAAGTCTTAGATGACGTGGATAAAATTATGTAAAATTAATAAAATTCGCTCCAATGCAAAGAACTAGGTCTCTACTTGGGTCTAAAATGGACTTAAGGGGAGACCGGGTCTCATTTTCTGGCTGCCACATCAGCAGGACCCAGTCTATTTTTATTTGCATTGGAGAATATATTTTTTTGGACTGGGTCTATTTCTGATGTGGCATGTAATTTTTTGGGATTGAACCCAAAGCATTGTAGATGCTCTTAGTAAATAATATTTTATTTAGTTACATAACGTGTGTATATTTAGGTAATTTTTTTTATTAAATTTGTGCGTTGGCATTAGTCTTATTCTCTATCGGATGAATTTAATTACAATTCACTGGAACAGACTTTCTACAGGATGGTAGCAAAAAATTATTGCAAAAGCGTGTGTATCTCTCCATAAGAGGGCATATAATTATGGCAATGGACATAATAACAAGTAACGGGTCACACTTATGGTACATTTAATAGTGGTCTCTCCATTAGAATTGCTACTGGTATTTGTACGGGCCAAAAGTGAACCGACTATTAATTATGTGTTGAGAAATTTTAAAGGATGATACATATAATTAATGGGATAAAACTCTCTGTAGACATCAAAATTTTAATATTTTATTAATTAATATCTTTATTTATTTTTAGATATAAATCCATTATAAATAAAATGTAAAATTAATAATGTTATTATTTCTTGTCCACCAAGTCAAATCTTAAGATTATGAAAGAGATTATATCAAATCTCTTAGGATAAGGAAAGAGAATATATCAAATCAAGAAGGACCAATCAAATTGATGTCTTCTTCTCCAAGACTCTCTCTCCTATACCTATAAATAGGGCTCTCCTCAATGCCACAAATCACACCTAAGACATCTCAAAAAATCCAACACCCCAAAATTTTATGTTTCCCATAAAATTTGTTGTTACAAATTTGGCACGCCTAGTGGGACTTCAAATAAAATTTGTTGTTACAAATTTGGCACACCCAGTGGGACATCACTACCTCTCATCTCTTCTCTTCAACCAAGTTCGAGAATCTTTGAATATGCATGAAGATCTCTTTGAAGACGATGTACAAGGAGACAACTAAGAACGACGTCTCCTCAAATCATAAAGCCGTCGAAAATGGTCGATGTCCTCATATTCATGCAAATGGAGGAAACAAAAGTGGTCTTACATATTCTTTTCAAATTCCATGGGGGCAATTTACATGAAGAGCTCCATCAAATCCTCAAATTCAAATGCTCCTTGATATGAGCTTAAACTATCTACATATTCAACTGCTCCTTGACAAGAGTCTAAACTATCTACATATTCAAATGCTCCTTGATATGAGCTTAAACTATCTACATATTCAAATGTTCATTGACAAGAGTCTAAACTATCTACAAATTCAAATGCTCCTTGATACGAGTTTAAACTATCTACAATGCTCCTTGATATGATCCTAAAGTATCTACATGTTCAAATGCTCCTTCATACGAGCTTAAACTATCTATAATGCTCATTGATATGAGCCTAAACCATCTATAAAACTCCTCGATATGAGCCAAAACTATCCAAATATTCAACTCAAATGCTCCTTGATACGAGCTTAAACTATCTATATGGCTCCTTGACACGAGCATAAAATGTCTACATATCAAGATCTTCTTGACACGAGAATAAAAGGTCTACATATCAAACTTGAAGGCTCCTTGACACGAGCATAAAATGTCTACATATCAAAATCTCCTTGACACGAGCATAAAATGTCTACAAATTTGAAGACTCCTTGATACGAGTTTAAACTATCTACAAATCATGTCAAATGAAGAACTCCTTAATACGAGTATAAACTATCTGCATGTCTCAACCAAAACCGAAACTTTGAGACTCATTCACCACCAAGAAATTTTTTCCGTGAACAAGTCTCAAGGGGGCATTTGTAGACATCGAAATTTTAATATTTTATTAATTAATGTCTTTATTTATTTTTGGATAAAAATCCATTATAAATAAGATGTAAAATTAATAATGTTATTATTTCTTGTCCACCAAGTCAAATCTTAAGATTATGAAAGAGATTATATCAAATCTTAGGATAAGGAAAGAGAATATATCAAATCAAGAAGGACCAATCAAATTGATGTCTTCTTCTCCAAGACTCTCTCTCCTACACCTATAAATAGGGCTCTCCTTAATGCCACAAATTACACCTAAGACATCTCAAAAAATCCAACACCTCATAAATCAAAGTCTCAATTTAAAGAGCTCTCAATAATTCTCTTGAAGATTCAAAGGTGTTCTTGAAGATCCACAACATTCAAGTCGAGTTTGTCGAGAAGTTCAAGCAAAATAGTGTTTGATCCGGGAAAAAGCTCTCAAGCCCTCGAGTCAACGTTATTCAAGTCCAAATCCGCCTTCTAGAAAGATCGAAGAAGCAAGTCCTACAAGAAGTTATCTTCAATCAAATCAAGTCCTAACGTTTAGTTCGGGATCAAGTCATTCGACCCACCAATTAACGTTAGACAAATTCAAACTCAAAGAAGATCCAACCATCAAATCTTAAAAAATCCAAATCCAAATCCATGAAGAGAAAAATCAGAGGAGATAAATCGAGATTGTACCCGCAATATCGTTTGATCGAAATAAAATCAAGTTGTACAAAAGTTTTATGTTTCTCATAAAATTTATTGTTACAAATTTGGCACGCCCGGTGGGACTTTGAAATAAAATTTGTTGTTACACTCTCCTCTTGCAAATGTAAAATCTGTGTACGTCCATTCTATCGTGGCATGCTGAATTTTTGGTACTTTGAGGTGTCGGTGAATTTAATAATTATTTTGAAAGAGGTCAAAAAATTGATTTTTGTTTGAACTTTTTCGGTATTGGAATTGGTATTACTTTGTGCTTTCCTTGGTATTTTAACCTCCACACGCCGTCTTGATATGTATTGTTGAGTCGAGCTTTCTTTTTTTTTTTCAACCCATTTCACTACCTCATTGTTGTTCATTTATATAGATCGTCACATGTCTGGATGTTCCGATTTATATGTTCTCGTTGAGAATATGGTTTTGCTCTATATCATATTTTAATTATAGAGAAATGCTACATTACCAACTTAGTGTACAACTAGGTTGACAACACAAGTAAAAACATCTATAAAAATAAAAATAAAAAAATACACAAGTGGATGTTTCCCACTTGTGTTGTCAACCTAGTTGTACACTAGGTTGGCTATGTATCATTTTTTTTAATTATATTACGTTTAATTCTAATCTCCAGTTTGTGCAGAAGCAACGGAAAGAAACAGCTCGTCTGAGGAAGAACTTGACGCGAACAACAATTTCATACACCCTCAGGCTGAAGACCAAGAGCTCAAAGATCGGCTTTAACGAAAATACAGTGGATATTGTAGATGCATGAAAATTGTATCCAATCAAATAGCACTACGTGAAAATTAATTTATTAAAACTCAAGTCATATTTTTTATTTATATTTTAGAAATTTCCATATATTCAATTCCTAAATTTAAATAGTTAATTAATTGATATTTAATATTTTAAATTCTTGACCAATCAAATAATGCCAAGTGTCAAATCTTAATTCTTGGTAATAAATCACATGTCTTCTAGAAGATCTTGGGAGATCTAAGTAGATCTAAAAGATCTTATGTGAATCATCATGGACTAATCAAAATCGCGTCCTACAATTCTTAAATTTGGTAGGTTTCTCCCTCCTACACCTATAAATAGGGGCTCTCCCTAAAGTAAAAAACACACATCATAATTCATATTCAAGTTCAAGAGCTCTAGATAATTCTCTCGACGAGATTCAAGTGTTCTTGAAGATTCAAAGGCGTTTTTGAAGATTCGAAGCAAGATTCAAGCGCGTTCAACCTCAAGACTGGCGTTTAATCCGGAAACAAGCTGCGAAGCCTCCGAATAACGTTAGTAAACTCAAAACCGGCATGGAGAAGATTCAAGATCTACTTTGCAGCAAAGACCAAGGATTCGTGTTCTTCGCGTTCTTTGGATATTTCGATGTTTGATCCGAAATCAAGGCGTTGGCCCTCGGATTAACGTTAATTCAAGTCAAACCAAGTCAAGGAGAAGATCAAGCCGAAGATTTCACTCCAAGACTTAAAATCATTCATGAGAAGAATCAAAGGAGAAATTAGAGATTGTAACTCACTATATTTATTTGATTCGAGAAATTCATTTGAATAATATTTTTCGTGTTTATAAATTCAATGCACGAATTTTGTTGTTACAAATTTTTGGCATGCCTAGTGGGACCTCTGTCGCTCTCATCTCTTCTCTAAAATTCCTCAAATCGTCATGAGTAGTCGCAAGATCGCCATGGTCAAGATTCCTTCAACAAGTTCTTCAAGCTCCAACCTCGGTGTCGTTACAAGAAGCATGGCCAAGCAACTGCAAGCATCTTCGGAGACGACTCTTTTGCACGAGGTGATCGGAAGTGACAAGCTGCATCTTACTCATGAAAGTGATGAAGACGACTCCGCTTCCTCAACTCCCCGCTCATCATCAAGCTCTTCATCAAATTCAAGCTCAAGTGTTGCCCCAGTTATGACAACTAATGCTTCAACTCTTGAAGAACACATCGCAAGCTTGACGAAGGTCATTGAAGGGATCGCGAAGAAGGTCCAAGAGCAAGACACTCAAATCTCAAAGCTAACGGACAAGGTTGACAATGTTGAAACAAGCCGCATGAAGGACAAACAAGATGAAGGTCGTGATGAGTCTGAAACATCCAAACAACAACAATTTAACGAAAGAGAGAAGACTCCAACATTTCAACATTCGTCTGAGGGAATGATCCCCATTGATCAACAGAAGGATTTCATCATAGGGACAATTAAAGATAAGCTTGATGGTGGTTCCAAGTAAACTCACACCTACGCCAAGCCATATACGCCAAGGATCGATAACTTGAGGATGCCTGTTGGATATCAACCTCCCAAGTTCCAACAGTTTGATGGCAAGGGCAACCCGAAGCAACATATAGCCCACTTTATTGAGACATGCAATGATGCGGGAACTCATGGTGATTATCTCGTGAAGCAGTTTGTTCGTTCACTCAAAGGAGTCGCATTCGACTGGTTCACTGATTTAGAAGCAAACTCTATCAATAGTTGGGAGCAAATGGAACACGAATTTCTTAGTCGCTTCTATAGCACAAGACGTACAGTCAGCATGATCGAGCTCACTACATCTCGACAATGGAAGGAGGAACCAGTCATCGACTACATCAATTAGGGGTGGGACCGGTCCGGTTATCGACCAAAATTGGAAGAACTGAAAACCGAAGCATATGTAAATTTTCAGTTCGGTCACTGTATAATTTTTATCAAGAACCGAACAAGAACCGAACCGCCCAATTTCAGTACGGTTCCTCCGGTTCTTTGGTTAACCGAATATAATAAAAAAACAGACATTAACCGGGTATAAATCGGTTATTGTTGTAGAAACCGGTTATTCTTGAATTGTTATAAACCTGTACATGTTAACTCTCATAAATCATAATATATCAATACAAATTACAAAATACAAATTAGCACCATGACATGATTCAACTTACAAGCTTTAGTACAAATTAATAATTATCATCATGATTCATGAACCACAATACAAACCATCTATCAAATCCAACATACAAATTAGTAATTACAAAGCCAAGCTGCCAAAGTCCACATTCCACAATCCATAATCCATAATCCACAATTCAGTCCACAATCACAAACTCACAATCATAATCCACACTCCACAAGTCCACAGTTCCAAACAGCCACAACAAATGAACAAAGTACAAACCATAATTAGTTAATAACACATCAGTTACATAGTTCAATCATCAATGTTCAAACTTCAAATTCAAACTTCCAAATCAAAGCTCAAAAGTCAAAGCTGGCATTCAAAACTCAGTTGCAGAGACCAGATAACATTTCAAATGTTCATTTTGGAAGAAGTTCCAGCATCAGAGCCTTTGGAGGCTTTTGCAGCTTTTTTTTCTTCTCAATCAACTCCATTTCCTTCTGTTTCTCCAACTTCTCTCTATGTTCTCTCTCCTCCTGGTCCAATTCTGCCAAAACAGAAAGAAAATTCAAAAAAGAAATGGGGGGAAAATCAGTGAGACAGTGACACTAATCAAATGATTGCACAAATTACATATGTCAAATATAACATTATAACTCACCTTGTTCAGTTTTTTCAAGCCATTCAATTTCATTTGGGGTAGGAGTGTATGCAAGGGTTGTGATTGTATCAGACTTAAGCCAACTTTGAAGACAAATCAGTGCTTCCACTGATCTAGGAGTTAATGAACTCCTATGAGGATCAATAACTCTTTTCCCAGTGCTAAAACTTGACTCAGAAGCAACAGTACTAACTTGAATGGCTAGCACATCTTTAGCAAGTGCTTGCAAATTATGATACTTACCTCCCACTAGCTTCCACCATGACAAAATATTAAAATCAACTCCTGGACCTGGTTTCTCAATTGGATCAAGTAGGTATCTGTCTACCTCATGAGCAACTACAACAGCATCAACATCTTCAAGGTCTTTCTTCCAATCTTCCATCATTTTTGCTTTCTTCCCTGTCAGCTTTTTTGAAGAACAACTACAATATAAAATAACAAAAGTAAATGAAATCAGAAACAGGATGAAAGAACTAACTAACTATGAAATAAAAACAGAAAAGTAAACTCTTTCAACAAACAAGTACCTGCTTCCACTTTCACCACCATCTGCTTTTTTTGTGCTAGAACTTTGAACACCATTCATTGAAGCATACAAGTCAGTGAGAGTAACAATCAACTCTTTCAACCTTTCTGTCCTTACCTTTACAGTAAAGGCATCATAATTCAGCATCCTCTCAAGAACCCTGGTGAAATACCTTAGCTAGAACATAGGGTCTAACACCAAAGCAACAAGCAGGAGCTGATTCACATTATCTAGTGAATCAAAGTACTTATTGTACTTGCTCCTCATTTGGACTGACATGTTGAACAATGTTTTCTCATAATCTATGTTGTGGTTTGTGATTAAGCCATCAAAAATATTTTCAATCTCACATTTAATTGAAACAATATCATGGATGCTTTGTGAGCAGTAGGTTTGCTTGAAGCACTAACATTCAAAGTAACATAAAAAAAAACTCCCAAAAACTTCACAAATGCAACAGCTTTTTCCCAATCATCATCAGTTGGATGCCCCACTTTCTTCCCCCTCACTTCTTTATCTTTCTTTCTTCTAATCATTTCAGCCCCTTGGCCCCCTATAGGTTCATTAGGTTCATTCTCAAACTCAATCCCTAAAACATCTTCTCCTTCTTCCTCATTTTCCTCATCATCCTCATCAAAATAACTTTGTTGGTTAGTGTCTTCTTCTTCAGCCAATCTATCAAATGCTTCCCTAAGTTCAACAGCAGTTTCAAGCATAATAAAGGTGGAATTCCACCTAGTTGGCACATCCAAAACACACACCTTTCTACTTTGAAGTTCTTCTTTTTCTACACATTCTCTAAAGGCTTCTAACCTTGCAGGTGAGCTTCTCACATATTTTACAACATTTCTAATAGAAGCAATTGACTTATCCATGCATTTAAGGCCAGATTTGACAATAAGATTGACAACATGAGCTAAGCACCTCATATGAAGGAACTTTCCCCCTAGAATCAATTGTTTTTCACCATTGCCTAGTTTTGTTCTCATGTAATCTATTGCAACTTTGTTTGCAGATGCATTATCAACAGAAATAGTTAAAATCTTCTTGATAGACCAATCCTGCAAACATTTTTCTAAAATTTTTCCTATAGAAATTCCTTGATGATTAGGAATCACACAGAAGTTCAACACCCTCTTGTGCATATGCCAGTTGCTATCAATGAAGTGTGTTGTAATTACCATGTAATTTATGTTTTGGATTGAGGTCCATGTATCAGTGGTCAAACTAACACAATGATTCCTCAGCTCATCTTTCAAACACAATTTTTTGGTATTATACATGCTCAGAAAATGTTTCACCACTATTTTTCTACAAGGGATCTTCTATTTTGGCACAACAACTGAACAAAATCTTTTAAACCCGGATTTCTCAATAGCACTAAATGATAATTCATCTATAATTATCATTTCAACAGCTGCCTTAGTGCAATTTTCTTGGGTCCAGTGTGTGTGACAATCGATTCATTACCCTCTACATCTCTTGAAAAATGTTTTTGACCAGAATCAGTATTTCTTGCACTACCCAGATAACCATCACAATGCAGTTCTAAATGCTTTTGAAGTGTACTAGTTCCATTTCTCGTTGAATTACAAGCTACGTCAGATTCACAATACTTGCATTAAGCTTGGTTGGTTAATACAACTTGGACCATTATACCCTCCTCGTTTCTACTCATCATCGGCTTCTTCACCACTGAAAAATACCTCCACACCCATGATTTCTTTTTTATCTCGGTTTGCTCGCGTGCCCTATTTTTCTTTGAAATTGGCCTCGGAATTTTTTTTTGCCCTAATTTTTTGCCCTCGTTTTCGATTTCATCTTTTTCTTTGTTTGATTTTTGAGAATCAATGGTTTTATTGGAAGAAGATGCCATAAGCAAGAAATATCGCACAAGATTGAAGATTTTTGTGGTGGATGGTCGAATGGAAATTGGGATTAGGGTTTTCTTTTTTCTGTCGAGCTTCGAAGAGAGAGAGTGAGATTGTGAGAACTGATAAATGATAATTGATTAATTGAAATTTGAAACATCAATTAAATCAGAATAAGCGAAAATTGAAAATGTGATTAATAAATAATAATGAAGTTGGGTTGGGCAGTTGGGCTAATTTGAGTTAGGTTTAATTAGTGGGCTTCAAGACCTAACACATCAGACTGGGCCAGGTAGGTTTAACAGATAATATATATGAAATTTCCGGTTCCTCGGTTGAATTTACGAACACAGTTTAATAACCGAGAACCGGGAACCGAATTCCAGCATGAAAAAACCGAACCGAGAAAACGCAATTTTTTCAGCGAATAACCGAACCGAATCGGGTAATTTCGGTTCAGTTCGACTCGGTTTTCCCGTTCCCGGTTTTAAAATTCCACCCCTAACATCAATAGGTGGAGAAACTTAAGTCTGAACTGCAAGGATTGTCTGTCTGAGGCTTCTACC
Source organism: Striga asiatica (assembly GCA_008636005.1). Lineage (NCBI taxonomy): Eukaryota > Viridiplantae > Streptophyta > Magnoliopsida > Lamiales > Orobanchaceae > Striga > Striga asiatica. The sequence goes on from BKCP01007515.1 coordinate 189,765, forward strand.
ATTGAGATGTGCATTCAAGGTATGAGTTGGGCTCTTCATTACATCCTTCAAGGTATTCGACCGAAAACATTCAAAGAGCTAGCAACTCGAGCCCACGACATGGAGCTAAGAATGGCCGCGAGCAGAGCTAATGGACCAGCGATTCAAGAACCCCAAAGTTCTAAGGATAGATACGAACAAATAAAAGGGGGCAAGTTCTCCTCAAAATCTCAAAACAAGGAGTCCATGACGATCAATGCTATGTCTGTCAAGTTCAAAGGAAAAGCTGCTGATAAAGTCAGTGAAAAGAAGGTTGTCCCTAAGGAGACTGAACAAAGAAGATTGACTCTGAAAGAAATGCAAGCAAAGTAGTACCCGTTCCTTGATTCAGACGTCTCTGGCATATTTGACGATTTGATCGAAGAGAAACTCATTGAATTACCTGAGATAAAGCATCCTGAAGAAGCTAGCAGGGTGAAAGACCCAAAGTATTGCAAATACCACCTTCTTGTAGGGCATCCAATTCATGACTGCTTCGTATTCAAGGAAAAGGTTATGCAGCTGACACGCCAAGGAAAAATCTCACTGGAAGAAAGTAGCGCAACTGCTAATCATATAAGCGAAGCATGCAACATGACAAATGAGCACGAAGTTCCGCTAGAAGAAAACAATCTGCCTGAGGTTGAAAATCACCATGTTGGTCGTGATTCTATGATGGTCTTTACTGATGAAGATCTGCTGCTTAGTTCTAAGCCTCACAACAGACCCTTGTTCGTGGCCGGCTATGTGCAAGAGCAAAAGGTTAATCGAATATTGATTGATGGAGGATCAGCAGTCAACTTCTTGCCTCTTCGAACGTTGAAAGAGTTAGGAATGACCACCGAAGAACTTGGTAATAGTCGATTGATGATTCAAGGCTTTAACCAAGGGGGGCAAAGAGCTCTTGGCATTATAAGGTTGAAATTATTGATGGAAGATATGGAGTCAACTACAATGTTCCATGTCATCGACGCCAAAACGTCTTACAACAAGCTTTTTGGTCGTCCATGGCTTCATGAGATTGCCGTGGTTCCGTCAACATGGCATCAATACTTCAAGTATTGCAAAAATGGCGTTGTGAAAATCGTGTTTGATGATGATAAACCTTTTACGGAGGCTGAAACTCACTTCGCCGATGCCAAATACTATTTCAAAGATGCAAAATCAGTTGAGAAAGTTCCATCTAAGCAGCAAAAAGGATCCGAAGGTGAAGAACCAAAGATTGAAAAGGTAAAAAAGTCTTCGAAAGAGTTAGGCGTTGATCTTTGCAATTCAAAAGTTGAAGTATTATTTTCAAGTTCATATGGTTCGTCTTGTTTCTAAGGCAAATCCGTTGAAATATGTCATGACAAGACCCGTCCTCTCAGACCGTTTAGCTAGGTGGTATCTTCAACTTCAACAATTTGAAATTGTCTACATCCCTCAAAAGGCGGTAAAAGGACAAGTTCTTGCGGATTTCTTAGTCGATCACCCTATTCCTACTGAGTGGGAGTTGTCCGATGAACTACCCGATGAAGACGTTCTTCTCATTGAAATTACTCCTCCTTGTAATATGTACTTTGATGGAGCGTCTCATAGAGAAGGAGCTGGGGCTGGAGTCGTCTTTGTGACATCTCAGGGAGAAGTGCTTCCGAAAGAGAATTGCTCAAACAACGTTGCAGAGTATCAAGCTCTAATTCTGGGGCTGGAGATGGCCGTGGACATGAAGCAACTATGTAACACCCCGCCTTAACTAGCTTTGCCTTTTGAAAAATCAGAGTTAATTTTTCGCTTTTATTTTCGAAAGGTGGTGCGAGCTTGGTTTTCGAAAACACTAACTTGTTGCGGGATGACACAGATAAAAACTTACTTAACTTGCTCACAGACATAATAAAACATGCAACCAAATTATCCGCTACGGATATGAAAATCATACATGCCATGTCTGAACTGTCTCGCACAGTCTAAGTCTGCTAGCGGAAGCATCCGAAATACAAAAATACATAGAGTACATGCATACATATCTGAATGAATACATGATCATAAAAATAAGGACATAAAATGTGCGTAAAAATGTTCTCGTTGTCATGACCATGCTTCGCCACGCATAGCTCACCCGGCATGCTCGACTCCGTCTCCTGAAAAATACAATGGGGGCGTGAGCAAACTACTATGCTCCGCAAAGACCAGTACTAAATAAGACATCATGTATAATAACGTCTCATGAATATAAATATATAAGAGCTGAACTGTAAACTTTTCTTTTCTTTCTTTACTGCGGTCAAAAGACCCTCGGCCTCGACCGCTCATGTGTACACCCCGATGGAATATTAAGGCCCTCGGCCTCCACCGGTACCAGGTAAAACTCGAAAGGCCCTTAGGTCGGCCAATCATCTGGGGGAACTAACTGTCTCGAACATACCTCTGCCATGGTACATATATTATATATAATGTGGAATCCAGTACATGACCCCCACCTGATAACTGAACTGACACAAGTGCTGCAACTGGAGTAGCGGTCGGAGACTCGACTCTCCTTAGGCTACATAAACATTTAAGCAAAATAATGCTAAGTATAATGCTCATAATATTTATTTATATGCTATGATGCTCGAATTTATCTAACGATAATTAACTGTCCTCAAGTTTATCCTTGTCCTCAAGGATAATGAATTGAAGGATAATGAATTGAAGACTCCGTAAGTTGACCATATCACTCATGTGATATTGCTTGGTTTTCGAAAACACTAACTTGTTGCGGGATGACACAGATAAAAATTTACTTAACTTGCTCACAGACATAATAAAACATGTAACCAAATTATCCGCTACGGATATGGAAATCATACATGCCATGTCTGAACTGTATCGCACAGTCTAAGTCTGCTAGCGGAAGCATCCGAAATACAAAATACATAGAGTACATGCATACATATCTGAATGAATACATGATCATAAAAATAAGGACATAAAATGTGCGTAAAAATGTTCTCGCTGTCATAACCATGCTTCGCCACGCATAGCTCACCCAGCACGCTCGACTCCGTCTCCTGAAAAACACAATGGGGGCGTGAGCAAACCACTATGCTCCAAAAAGTCCATTACTGAATAAGACATCATGTATAATAATGTTTCATGAATATAAATATATAAGAGCTGAACTGTAAACTTTTCTTTTCTTTCTTTACTGTGGTCAAAAGACCCTCGGCCTCGGCCGCACGTGTGCACACCCCGATGGAATATTAAGGCCCTCGGCCTCCACCGGTACCAGGTAAAACTCGAAAGACCCTTAGGTCGGCCAATCACCTGGGGGAACTAACTGTCTCGAACATACCTCTGCCATGGTACATATATTATATATAATGTGGAATCCAGTACATGACCCCCACCTGATAACTGAACTGACACAAGTGCTGCAACTGGAGTAGCGGTCGGAAGCTTGACTCTCCTTAGGCTACATAAATATTTAAGCAAAATAATGCTAAGTATAATGCTCATAATATTTATTTATAGGCTATGATGCTCGAATTTATCATTCCTTCCCCCTTTAAGTTTATCCTTGTCCTCAAGGATAATGAATTGAAGACTCTGTAACTTGACCGGCTTGGATCTCTCATCAGTTCTGCACAACTTGATTCGCTTTTTGGCTCGTCCAAACTCCATCGTGCCTTTTTTTTTAAATTTGTGGTTATGGGCCCTAGTGTCTCCAGCCATTGGGCCCCAAGCACTACCTCGGTTCCTTCTAGCTCTAGTGAGTACAAGTCTACCTTTAACTCCTGACCTTGTATACGTATTGGCACTTTCTTGTACAATTTCGAGCTCCAAAGCTCCTCGCCATTTGCGACCTTAACCCCAAACGGTACAAGTCCAGTCATGGGTACCTCAAGCTTTGCGGTGAAGTCCAAGTTGATGAAATTGAGTGTTGCCCCACTGTCGACCAATACATTGATTCTCCGTCCCAAAATCTCAGCCTCGAACCTCATCATCTTAGGACCCTTCTTTGCTTTAACCATATGCATCATCTCCAACTGGGGATTTAAATATATGTTCCTCCTTTTATCGCGCTCTTCCTCGAGTTCGTGCCCGTCCGATGTGGGCTCGTCGTCCTCGGGATCAATCACTTGGATCAGGTAGGCCTGCTTGCAACGATGGCCCGGAGTAAACTTCTCCTCGCACTTGAAACATAGGCCTTTCTCCGTCTTTTTCGCATCTCCTCGTAGGATAAGTTCTTCACCTCCAGTGGTCGCGGTTGGAATTGCTAAGCAGTATGTTGCTCGTGTCTCGGGTGAAGGTGGGCTCGCTAGGTGTTGCGCGTTGCGGCTAGGCGCAGCGAGTATCGCTGCGCCCGATCCTTTTCGTCGCGGCCAAGTGGTCGTCGCGTCTGCCCGCGACTTCCATGGCTTCACGCATCGTCGCTGGCCTCTCCAATCGTACCTCCGCGGCCAGCTCAAACTTCAATCCTCCTACGAATGCCCCGACAAGTGCTCCCTCGGGCCATCCGCATACGCGACATGCTATACGCTCGAACTCCCTTTGGTACTCTCGCAAACTCCCCGTTTGCTTGATGTGCGCGAGAGTCTCATCATAGTCGTGGTAATCCGATGCGCCGAACCTCGTGATGAGCTCCTTCTCGAAATTTTTCCACCCGATTTTCTCGTCTCGATTTTGATATATACTCGAGAGCCACTGCCACCAAATATTAGCCTCGCCATCCAGATAGTAGGCCGCGTACTTTACCCATTCGGCTCGTGCGATCTCGTTAAGGTTGAAGTATTGCACGGACCGGTTTAGCCACGCGTCCGGGTCAGATTCGTTGAAGGTCGACAGCACTATCCTTGGCTTCTCGACCCTAGGTCTCTCCACGTGAGTCGATGCTTGAGAGCGACGGTCGAATTCGTCCTTCCTTTCTTCGTACTCCGCCCTTTCGCGCTCGTACTCTCGAGATCGTGCTCGGGCTCGGCCTCGCGGTGGTGGTTGTCGTACCAAGCGTAGGACCTCGTCGATCCTTTGGTTCATGGTGTCCATCATGGTTTGTTGTGAATTTTGGAATGATCTCTCGAGACGCGTGAGGTTGTTCGTCATTGACGTGTTGGTGGCTTCCAATCCTTCGCCTAGGCTCGTCATCTTTGCCTCCAAATCCACGAGCTTCTCTTTGGTTTCTTTGGCCATTTTTTTTTTTTAGGACTCGTAAATTAAATAAAAAGATGGAACAAAGAACACGCGATCGATACTCTCAATGAAAGCACCAATGATGTATAATCGCGTGTTCCGACTCATGCCTAGCCTCGGATGCAGCGTGAGCGTAGATCCTCGGGTAGGGTTGCAGACGACTCAGAGGTTAATCTCCTTATCTTCTCGCGATAGGTGAGACAGCTCGGACGTGAATCCTTGCCAAACTCGTCTTGCTCGAGCAAGGTGGTGGACGCCCTTCTCGTAACAAGGGTTTTGCACTAAATCTCAAAAGAAATCTAACACACGAATTTGAACTAGAAGTTCGGTTTTTTCATTAATTCAAGACATGATATTTTCGAATGACAATGGGGCATATTTATAGATGCCAAACTAAGTCTAATCCTAGTCTAAGAAGAACTCCTAATGCATGGAAATAAATAAAGTTCTAAGGAAAGTAAATATCTAATGAATAAATACTTACCAAAACTACTAAGATACTATTAGGCACATGCCTTTTATTCCAAATCCTAATCATACTAATACTCCTAATCATGCTAAGAAAATCAGCCCTTGGCCATCTAGAAGCTTCATGCGTCTTGCGCCGCACGCCTCGTCCAAACCCTAGCTGCGACGGCTAGTCCTTGTCTTCCAAGGTCATGGACTCCATCGCGCCCCGACGCGTTTTCTGCCTTGCGCCTCAAGTCGTGCTGTTCATCCTTAGGCGGCGCGGTACTCCTAGTCCTTCGAGGACTCATGCTCGCCAGCCCCTGCGCATCTCGCCTCATGCGCCCGCCAGCTGTCTCTCGCGCATTGTCGCACCCGTCCGCGTGCCTGTACGCGTTGCGCGCGGATCTTTTCGCAAGCGCCTTCCTCGCGCGCGTCCTCTCGCACGCCATTGGTCGTCACGCGCGTAGCCCGCATGTTGGTCCCCATACTAAACTCATCTCGCTTGCGTCGTCGCTGAACGAGTTCCTTGCACCATCCTCTTTTCGCGTGCTCGTGCCACTCGTGAGCCATCCGTCGCGAACCTCCCGTCGCGCCATCGTCGCGGCCCTGTCTGGCACGTCTTGTTCCAGCGCACTTGGCTGCGCGACTTCGGCGTGCTGCGTGTCCATGCCTCGCGTGTTTCTCCCACGCGCAGCCATCGCGAGCCTCCTTCGTACGGCCTTGGCGGTCGTCCCGACCTTTTTCGCGCCACTTCTCGTGACTCGAGCGCGTCTCACCCTCGGGCTCGGATGGGTCGATGACCACATCTTCATCATAAGGGTTAGGCGCGGACAGAGGCCACACGGGCACTGCCGGGCGTCCCCGAGGTCACTGGGCACTCGGGCGTGTTGCTGGCCACGCACCGAGGCCTACTGGGCTCAACAGACCCGACTTGGGTCGGCACTGGGCATGGCACGCGCTGCCGGGCGCTGTGCATGTGGCCTGGGCATGTTGGGTGTCCTTGCGACGCGAACTGGGGCTACTCGGGCTTACTCCACGCATGTGGCCTCGAGACCGCACGTGCATGGGCATGGACAGCGCTGTCGGGCGCTGTCGGAGGGTGCTGGGCGCTACTGGCACGAAGACGCACGCAGGCGCGGACAAACGCTACTGAGCGCTGTCGCGTGCACTAAGGGCTGCTGTGCCTCGCACCGGCTGGGCGCGGGCACTGACAGTCACTAGGCCTGGCACTGCCGCACTACATGCGTGGCCAGTGACCAAGGCCGGCCCTTGCCGGACCTCCGACGACTTTTTCCGTTGACATGCATAACATAACATCATGATATGATATAAAAAGCATATTTATCACATAAAATGCTAGGATGACTCGGATCATTTTGCATGTGGCTCGGGAGGGCCTATATGGCACCTACGAGTCCTAACTCATCGAACCAACAAAAAATTCTTAAACATATGAAGATGGCCGAATATTTAACATCACAAATGATGACTATAAGAGCTAAGACTTGGGTCATAACTTGCATGTATTGAACTAAGGCTCGAGTGTCCAATTTAACACATTTTCATGAACAATATGGCCGAACAAACTCACTCCAATTAGGCTTAAACCTTAACACCATCAATGACATGATAAATGAGGGTGATTTAGCTATCATTCTAGACTTAGGCATGCATGCAACTTAAATTTCATTTTTAAGGCCATTTAATTTAAAAATTCGGAACTTAGGTTTAAACGCATGCATGGCTCGATTTTTCTTCATGAAAAATCTTAAAATATCATAAAATAGCTATGGTTAAAAGATGGTTCGGGCTAACCTTCACCGAAAAGCGAAAATTTTACTCTGATTTTTCAAAGCTAGTAAGGCGGGGTGCCACAAACTACATCTGAAGATCTACGGAGACTCAAAGCTGGTGGTAAACCAACTTCTTGGAGAATATGATGTAAAGAAGCCTGAGCTGCTCCCGTACGTCGACTATGCGAATAGGCTCATGGGATGGCTTGGAGATGTTACAATTGAACACGTGCCGAGAAAGTATAATAAACAAGCTGATACTTTGGCAAAACTCGCTTCTTCACTCATTCTTCCTAAGGATAGGGCTCGAGTGCAAATTTTCAGAAGTTGGGTTATAGCTTCGATTTTCGACGATGATGATTGGAATGAAGATGAAACTCATGTGGTTGAAGTATTCGATATTGAAAAGGAAGATTGGCGTCAATTGTTTGTGGATTACTTGAAGTATGACAAGTTGCCCAATGATCCACGACAAAGGGTTGATGTTCGACGTCGTGCGCCTCGCTTCATTTATTTCAATGATGTATTGTATAGACGGTCGTTCGATGGAGTGTTCTTAAGATGCCTAGGCGACGAAGAAGCTGCTCAAGCCATGGAAGAAGCTCACTCGGGCATCTGTGGCGCTCATCAGTCTGGTCCGAAGCTACACTTCCAAATTAAGAGAATGTGATACTATTGGCCGACAATGGTTAGGGATTGTATGGATTATGCCCAAATATGTCAAGCGTGTCAATTTCATGCAAATTTGGTCCATCAACCTCCTGAGCTGTTGAACCCTACTGTCGCTTCATGGCCTTTTGATGCTTGGGGATTAGATGTGGTTGGTCCTCTGAAAAGTCTTCGGGTGGTCATCTTTATATTTTGGCTACGACTGACTACTTCTCAAAATGGACTGAAGCGGTTTCCTTGAAAGAAGTGAAGAAAGAAAATGTTACTAACTTTATTCGTGTAAACATCATCTACCGATATGGAATCCCACGCTACATAATAACGAATAATGGAAAGCCTTTCAGCAACAGGTTGATCGATAAGCTTTGCGAAAAGTTCAACTTTAAGGAAAGAAAATCTTCTATGTACAATGCAGCGGCTAATGGACTTGCTGAAGCGTTCAATAAGACTTTGTGTAGTCTTTTGAAAAAAGTCATAGCCAAGTCAAAGAAGGATTAGCACGAAAGAATTCATGAAGCGCTATGGGCGATCGCACCACTTATCGGCCTCCTACTCAAGCAACCCCGTACTCCCTTGTATATGGTGTTGAAGCTATCGTTCCCCTCAAACAACAAATTCCATCATTGAGGATCGCCATACAAGAAGGGTTGACTGAGGAAGATAATGCATGGCTGCGTCTTCAGGAGTTGGAAGCCCTTGACGAGAGTAGGTTAGAAGCACAACAAAGACTTGAATGTTATCAAGCTCGTCTCTCAAAGTCGTTTAATACGAAGGTTTGAGCTCGTTCTTTTCAAGTAGGAGATCTAGTACTTGCTGTGACAAGACCCATCATAACTACTCATCATGTTGGGAACAAGTTCGTGACAAGATGGGACAGACCGTATGTCGTCATGGAAGTCTACACCAATGGCGCGTACAAGCTGATTTCTGAGGATCGAGTCAAGATTGTCCCTATCAATGGGAAATTCTGGAAGCGCTACTACGCGTAGCTGTACTGTGTTATGAGTATAAACTTTGAACAGTAATCACCAAAAAGCTTTGCATGTGATTAAACTGCTAATTCTCCACCAATGCGAATATACGTGGTTAAACTGTTAATTCTTCCACTAAGGTGTTATGTAGTTAAACCTAATACTCTACTTTGTCTAAAGTAGTTAAAGAATAGTCACTCCTGGCCCGCATGAGTATAAACTGTGCACGGCACCCCCCATAAATAAATCCATGTTACTTTGAATTACGTTATGACTTGATCCTTTTAAAGTTACGTAGGTAGCTTATATATTTTCTAAGTTCAGTCATAAATTATATTCGTCTTCTAAGTTAGTCAATTTTGATTGATTTGGCGAGAAATGAGGTGCAACAAATTCTAATGTTCGAGATTGCATGATGTGAAAAGAAACAAACCATTCCATTCCATAATCTTTAGTCTTATTACATGAACAAATAAACAAAAGAGTCGCAAACATATCTAAGCAAAAGGATTCAAGCTTCCTAGCTTCTCTTTAGTCGCCCTGAAATTTGACTTCAACATCTTCAACTGTTCAACCACTACTTCATCCAATGGTGGAGCACTGCTGATGGCGAGGATCTCCTCTTGAGTTAATTTCACCTTGGTCTTAGCACTGTCGAGTGACTCTTACTGATGCTTCAATGTCTGGGATAGTGTTTCTGCCTTCGTCTTCAACTGCTCAAGCTCTTCCGTGACTCGCTTCAGCTCAGCCTGGGTGGACTTCACTTGATTTCATTCAATATTGTCTTATCTTCACAAAGACGATCTTTAGCTTCGCCAATTGTCGAGCAATATGTTCCTTCGTTTCCTTCTCTGAAGATTTTGACCGTACTCTATCGTAAGAGTCGGCATTGTCGAACAAAGCTTTCAATGAGCTCTTAATAATGAAGAAGATTGGTTGGACTTTGTGGCCATCTGGAAGGAAGGTCATATTGACGGTTGATAGGTCTGATCAACTTAAACGCATGAACTTGCGGCACAAACACCGTGGCCACGGTCATCTTTGACCTTTCCGGTGAGATGTGTCATCCTAAGTTGATGTGCGGCAGGGTTGATTCTTTCGTACAGCTTGGCCGATGAGATGTGACGTCCTAAGTTGATGTGCGGCAAGGTTGATTCTTCCGTGCAGCTTGACCGGTGAGATGTGACGTCCTAAGTTGATGTGCGGCAAGGTTGATTCCTTCGTACAGCTTGGCCGATGAGATGTGTCGTCCTAAGTTGATGTGAGGCAAGGTTGATTCTTCCGTGTAGCTTGGCCGGTGAGATGTGTCGTCCTAAGTTGATGTTGTACGCAAAGATGATCCCTCCGTGTAGCTTGGTCGGTGAGATGTGTCATCCTAAGTTGATGTTGAGCGGCAATGTTGATGGTTCCTCCGTACAGCTTGGACTTTGAGATGCGCTATGACATTGAGCTGCAAGGTTGATGCTTCCGTGCAATTTGGCCTTTGAGAATGTTGTCCTAGCATTGGCAGTAGCTCCATCTCTCGTTGAGTTAAGTTGGTTGTGGTTGCTTGCAAGATCCATGTTGTAGACTTCTAGTAGGTATACTCTCGAGTCCACTTGCTCATGTGAAGAGACTTTGTAACTCTTGGCCATATCCTCGAGAAATCACCAATGATGGGGTCTTTGACTGCAAGGTGAGTCCCTTTCTCTAGTGGTTGATGTTTGTCGTCGAGAACCAATAGATGTCTTTTCCTCGGATAGAGGTGCTCGTGAGAACAGCCTCGGTTCAGCCCGTACAGCTCCCGATTAGCTTTGGTTCGGTCCGGATAGCTCCTGAATCACCCTGCTTCAGCCCGGCAACTCGGAAACAGCCTCGGTTCAGCCCAAACAGCTCTCGAACGGCCTCGATTCAGCCCGAATAGCTCCCGGTCAACTTCGGTTTAGCCCCACTATAACCCGATAGCTCTCGAATGGCCCCAAACAGCTCCCTAACACGCTCATTTCGGTCTGGACAGCTTCCGAATCACCTTGTTTCAGCCCGGTAAATGCTCGGACAGCCCGTAAGAAGCCCCGACGGCAATAGGAACGTCCCAAAATAGCTTTGCAAGTGACCCGAACAATATGTGACAGCAAAACGGAAGAAAGGAGAATGTTTTGAAAGAAAGAAAAGTATGTTTGTACCGTTCAAGCAATTGATCGAACGCCTTGCTGCCGAAAAGGTGGAAGCTGGATGTTTATGTTCTCTCTGATGTAAGCCACCCAAAAGTTTTCGACTGCAGCATGAATACGGAAACTCATCAGTCAGTAATAAAAGAAAAAAGTCGCAGCAATTCGTCCAAAAGAAGAAGAAAAAAAAAAGAGAGAGAAGAGAAAAGAAGGACGTACCTGTTTTAGTCTGATGAATGAAGGACCTTTTTATAGGCGAAGGTCTGGGATTTGGAGCGAGGAAATTCCATATTGTTTTCCTATCTATTACTATATAATACGGAGAAGAAAAATTATTTGAACAATTCGAAAAAAATCATTTCGTTTTCCCGCTTAAAACCTGTTTTTCCCCCTAATATTGTATTTGAAATTTTTTCGGATTCTGCTTAAATCTGTTTTTTGAAACTTTGAATTTTTTCGGAAACTGTTTTTGGATGGTATTCCTTTCATTTTGGATGAGATTTCTTCCAAAATTTAATGAGTCAATATTTATCTAAAACATTTTTATTTGGTTCACGTTTATCCCGCCTTAAACACTTTTTTTCGAATTTTAAAAAAATTGAACGAGTCAATATTTATCTAACCAATTTTTACTCTTTGTAACACATGTTTTCCTTTATCCTTTTGATTTAAATCCCTACAAGTCCGTTAGTTTAATTGGTATCCTTTCAAAATATTTTTTTTTCTATATTTATGTATGAGTAATCTAATAATCTTTTGAGTTTGACAACAGATATTCCTAACACCATTTTTGGAAGAATAATTTCCTTTTGAAATGAAAAAGATGATATGTGACAAAATTGACAATACTTATTAATTTATAGTATAAATCAATTGAGTATCAATAAGTGCAAACAAATCTTCTTGATTTGGGGCCATTAATATTTTGTATAGATAAAATTTACATTAGATTCTAGCTATATTTAAGAATTTATTACCCACTAAATTCGTGAAAATTAAAAGTACTTAGCATATTTTTATATATTTTCAAATGTTATTAGTTATTAGAAAATATTCATAACATTATAAATACCTAAAAAATCGTTTAGTGGTTACATTTGAGATAATTAATGTTTTTTACATATATTTGTATATATAGAGAGTTCGAGATAATTGATTTTTATTCATATATATATATATATATATATATATTATATTATTCTGCTCCTTTAAATTTATTTTTAATGTAGTCATTAAATTAAAAAAATAGATCTTTCCTCACAAAATCACATATGCGTTTGAATATTTTCATAATTTATTTTTAATGCAGTCATTAAATTAAAAATAGATATTTTCTTACAAAATCACATGCATTTGAATATTTTAATAATTTTTATGCTGGAGACAAGTTACTAAAAATGATTAGATATCAAAAAAATATAATGACACGTTATTTAAATCTCTACAATCCATTCTTTAGCAAGATAACTGCAAAACTATCACATATCCCAATTCCATAAATTGATCCGTAATTATCGTTTCAAACAATTACTTATTCCTATTTATTTTTATAAATCTACTATAATTTAATAGCAGACTAAATATTTTGTCAAAGATAAATTAAACATTCAAAGAAAGCAATCATATGCAGATTTTTTTGGATACATTACATCTTATCTTAACTTACATATAATTATATTGGTAACAACAGTTTTGCTATAGAGCCATCGGATGGCTCCATAGAATTTTTCTTGATAACAAACTCTTCATTATCTTTTGGAAATAATTCAACATTATTCCACATTATTCCCTTTATCATTGTCTCCCTTCAAACCCAATATATATATATATTCATCGTCGGCTACCCGTAGTCCACAGCTGGCTAGGTTGCGTCCATGGCTTGTACGAGGGGCCTGATTACGGCTAGGACTGACAGAGGTCAGCGGGCAGACATTATCGGACAGATGCGGCGTTATTGGACAGATGCGGCGTCGGAAGTTGACGGCTGAAGGCTGACAATTTTTGGTCATGCATCGGAAAGTCGGGGAAAAATTGATGCGGCGTCGGACGCTGATGGCTGAAAGTTATGGCTGAAGGTTGTGTGTTTTTTGTCGTGCATCGGGAAGTATGGACAATTGTACGAAGTCTCAGGCGGCTGATGATGGTCTGATTGGTCAAGTTTTGGCTCGAAATCGACGGCCGAAGGATGACCATACTGAAGGGTCAACGAAGCTTAAAGATATGAGGTCGTCGGTGCTGGTGCTGGTTGTTCCTGACTACTGGACGAAGGTTGTTGATGCTTGGACGTTGCAATGATGCTGCGGACGGGCGGTTGGTAACAGACATGGCAAGATGACGGGCTGAACGAGTGAGATATCTCGATTGTTTTGCGTGCAATGCTGGTCAGACTAGAGTGGATGTTGAAGGCAACGAATGGTCGCACTCTTTGCTGGTGAAGACAATCGAATATTTTGAGCGCTGGCGATAATTTTTCGAACGACGGTTCATTTTTTCTTGGTTGGATTTTACATATGAAGAATGAGACGTGCGTGAATTGTTGAGCGAAATTTTGTTGGATGTGAATTGCGCACTTGTGAAAATACCAACAGAATACAATAATTTTTGGCTGGACTCGGGCTGGTTGCACGGGCTTCTAGCGGTTGGTCTGAGCTGTTGGGCTATGGCAGATCGGACGAGAATATTTTTATTTTTGTTTCCATAGTTATATGTTAAATTCAATTAATTACATTTAAAATAAGTACTTCAATATGTTTTAAGTTATGCGCCCACCGTGCATCGCAAGGGTACATACTAGTGTGGAGTTGAAGTAGAAAAGATTGGAAGGAAATAAAATTTTTATTGCGATCTGTTTGAGCGGATGGAAAGAGAAAATCCCGGCCAAAATAGCAAATTTGTGATTGAACTGACGCATGAGGCTAAGGAACAACATATTTTCTTTTCGCTGAGTTTGTTCCTTCGTATTATACTGAAGGAAGAAATAAAAAGTTGAAACAAATAAATATGGTAGGATGAGTTTTTGTTTCAAATACCCACAATTTCTTTTGGTATGATGATGAGCTTGTCTTCAATTGGAGTTGTGGAAATAATTTACGTGGGTATTTGGAAAGAATTTTTTTTGGCGCCAAATTGTTGGGCTCTAATTGGAAGTAATTTATTGTTTGAATTATTTGAAGGGCCAAGTTATTGGGCTCAACTTATCAACGACCCAATATATGGGGTATTTAAATGGATTAAGGTTTTGGGCTATTTGATACGCAAGACGAGTTTATTAATTTGGGCTCCCTTGGACCTTGTAAGTCCATATCACATCTTTCAAGCCCGAGTCAAAGAAAGTAGCGACTTATTCGCTTCATGACACGTCGTCCGTGAACAAGTCTCGAGGGGGCATTTGTAGATGCATGAAAATTGTGTCCAATCAAATGGCGCTACATGAAAATTAATTTATTAAAAATCAAGTAATATTTTCTATTTATATTTTAGGAATTTCCATATATTTAATTCATAAATTTAAATAGTTAATTAATTGATATTTTAATATTTTAATTCTTGACCAATCAAATAATGCCAAGTGTCAAATCTTAATTCTTGGTAATAAATCACATGTCTTCTAGAAGATCTTGGGAGATCTAAGTACATCTAAAAGATTTTATGTGAATCATCATGGACCAATCAAATCGCGTCCTATGATTCTTAAATTTGGTAGGGTTCTCCCTCCTACACCTATAAATAGGGGCTCTCCCTAAAGTAAAACACACACATCATAATTCATATTCAAGTTCAAGAGCTCTAGAGAATTATCTCGACGAGATTCAAGTGTTCTTGAAGATTCAAAGGCGTTCTTGAAGATTCGAAGCAAGATTCAAGCGCGTTCAACCTCAAGACTGGCGTTTAATCCAGAAACAAGCTGCGAAGCCTCCGAATAACGTTAGTAAACTCAAAACCGGCGTGGAGAAAATTCAAGATCTACTTTGCGGCAAAGACCAAGGATTCGTGTTCTTCGCGTCCTTGGGATATTTCGACGTTTGATCCGAAATCAAGGCGTTGGCCACGGATTAACGTTAATTCAAGTCAAATCAAGTCAAGGAGAAGATCAAGCCGAAGATTTCGCTCCAAGACTTAAAATCGTTCGTGAGAAGAATCAGAGGAGAAATCAGAGATTGTAACCTGCTATATTTATTTGATTCGAGAAATTCATTTGAATGATAATTTTCGTATTTTTAAATTCAATACACGAAGTAGTCTCAAGCAGGAGTGTTTGAAGAAAAGGATGAAGGAGAATCCGCCAAATGAGGCTCGGAAGCAATTGCTCGACTGGTGGAGCCGGCATTACAGGTGGTCCTTCCCCTCTGTAAGTGTAACATAATTCGGTTAAACTTCATTATTATTTATTTATTAGCCTTATAATTGAGGCGGTCAATTTTGGAACTTAAATATCGTAGCTTTTCAAAGGCTTTTCTGTCTAGCTTTGCCATGAGCCGGCTGGACTAGCTTCTAGAGAAGGTGAAAGACGTGGTGGTTTTAGAAGAAGAGCCATTTCTCTTTCTTTCTTTCCTTCTTTTTTTTTAAAAATATATGAAATTCTTAAAATGCCCTAAAAATCAGCTTTTTTTTTGTCAAAGCCAATTTGATTTCCGGTTTTAGGGACAATTTGACAAACTCGTATAGTTCAGGTGGTGGTTTGTAAAAAAAAAAAAAAAA
>BKCP01007515.1:208113-227225 GCA_008636005.1 Striga asiatica
AAAACCAACATTCATTAACAAATAAATTTATCCTCTACAGAAAAGACTTACGCGCATGATGCCTTCGTATTATTGAGAAATTATCTTCCAATATATATCTCTTCATTTTGGACATCAGTTCTGATAATCTAAATCATGTAGCTTATTCATGTTCATAACTCTTTTATACAGACACTAGGGTTAAACCCGTGCGAAGCACGGGGAAATATGGTTCAATAACAATTATTTCAGTAAGTTATTAATTAATAAAAAAAATTATGTTTTTGCAAATCAATGGAAAAAAAATGAAGTTTATTTCAATATGATTAAAACTTCATAATAAATATAATGATGGTCTGATCGGTGAGTAATATTCACAAACTAATATTTTTAAATCAAGATCACTGCTTACGCGTCTGATAGCACAAAATACAGTTTTTCATTGATTGGAAAATAATAGGCCGACGTGTGTGTTACTAATAGTCAGTGACTCTTTTTATATTCAAAGACAACATATTTTAATAAGCTATACAAAAAAAACTATACAAGTTAATTAATATTATTAGTTAAATTAGTGTGATTTAAAAATGAACATATTAAATTTCATGTGTAAACATGTCAATATACTACCAAATAAAGATTAAATTACAAACATTATGATATATATTACCAATATACTACCAAAATTTTCATGTGTAAATTTTATGTAAAATCTTTATGTAAGTTAACTTCCTTGCCCCGTATTTGCATAAAAATGCAATAGAATCTTTCTAAATTTTTTTTCTTCTATGCAAGAAACTCGTGTGACAATTTTGGAGTTTATGTTAGCAGAGTAAGTGTAATGCGTGTTTAGGAATTATAAATTAGTGTGATTTAAAAATAAGCATATTACCATATTTATGTAAGTTAAAATATCATGCATAAATATGTCAATATATTACCAAATAAAGATTAATCATGACTTAATGAATTAATATGATTAGTTAATATAGTGTGATTTAAAAATAAGAATAATACTATGCAATAAACTCTTGCCCCCTTTTTGCATAAAAATGCAATAGAATATTTCTAAAAAAAATTCTTCTATGCACTAAATTCGTGATAACTTTGGAGTTTATGTTAGCGGAGAGCAAGGGCAATGCGTGTTTGGGAATATTAAATGTGTGATTAAAAAATAAGCATATTATCATTTATCATGCATAAATATGCCAATATATTACCAAAGAAATTTTTTTGCTGAATTTATGAAGATATAGGCCTTCTTGATCTGGTGGAATATGTCAATTAATATTCAATATATTATGTTTGAATGAATAATTGATTATACAAACAATATTTCCAAATTTATCCTAAAAAATTTAAGCGGAAAAAATTCATCCAATTTTGGCAAAATGGATTGGTCCATTATATAGATATAGATAAGATATAGATATAGATATAGATATAGATATAGATTTCAAAAAAGTGTAAGCACAGTCCAATAGTTAGACGACTGACATTCATCATATATTTACATGCATTATGGAGTGATATATTGTGATATTTGACCGTGTTTATCATTGGATTGTGCACCATTTTGTTTTATTTATTAATCTATGATAGATGTATTTTTATCGTTAGTTTTGCAGGTAATATGTCCGAAAAAGCGTAAAAAATGGAGTCACGACGAAAACGAGATGCAATGTAGGACACACGACTCGTGTGGGTCAGTGACATGAGTCGTGTGGATAAGGAAAAGAAGGATTTTGTTTCGGCATTTTCAAACGACTCGTGTGGCCTCACACGAGTCGTGTGACCGGTCGTGTGAGTTTGGGAGTTTCGTGAAAATTGGAGAAAAGTCACACGATAGTCACACGAGTCGTGTGACGCGCAGATCAAATTAGCGGGAACTGAAATTCTGATGTGATTTCTTCTCTTTTCGACTCATAATTGCCCTAAAGCCACTTAGAGAACTCAGTTTTGGGGACTTTTAGCACTTTTGGAAGCCGAGAGGAAGCACAGATCGCATTTGGGATTCGAATGAGTCAAGATTGAAGATTCGGGAACTAACGGCAACAATAGTTCTTCTTTCTTTTCTCTTTTTCTTCTTCATTGAACTCATGTTTTTATTTATTTTGAATTTTGAGAATATGTTTAGTAGCTAAACTTTTTTGAGGTTCTAGGATTTGTAAGTACTAAGATTATCTTCATAATTTTATCCATTCTGGTCTTTCTTTTGTTTATCAATTTCTAATGTTTATATTAGTTGTGTGAATATAGGGCCCATATTCATGCATGCTTTTGATTGACTTGAGACTGAGAGGAGATAGTTAATTGCTAGAATTGAAAAATTCACAACGTAGGAGACTAAACAGACCCAGAGGTTGACAGAATCTTAGGAACTAGGGGAGTTAATTGTTCATCTTGAGACCTTGAGACCGAGAGAAGATAGACAGTATTTAACCAACAATTTAGCTTGCTCGAGAGAGATTAGATTACTTAGGTAATTATCCCTACGATTGGTAGAACTAAATAAGGTTTGAATGAATAAAAAACTTTGTTAGAATAATCACGAGGAAAACTTAGCTTATAATCTATTTTCTCAATCTTGATTTATTTAGAATAAGCCTTCATTAGTTGTTAGCACTAGTTTATCGTTATTCATTAGTTTAGAATTAAACCACCATTCAAATTTGAGTTAGTCAAAATAATATTTAATCGTCTATATTTTGGTACTTAATTATTTCAACGACAGGAATACGACTTTGCTCGCAGCTTACTACAGCTACACCGTACACTTGTTGTTAGTGAAAATATTTTGCGAACAACGACCAAAAAGAAGTAATGCCTTGCTCAGACCTTACAACAATATGACACAGTTCATTTCTGGGAAAAAAAAATAAAAAAAAAAAGAGATAAAGAAAGAAAAGAAAAGAAAAAAAAAAGAAAAATATGTTTTTTCTTGCAGATGCCTACCATAAAACCGTCAGAAGTACGTACAACAGCCTATAATTGTTGTGTTTTAATAAGCACCATATCTTATAACTTGTTTTTAAGTTTCTTAATTCAAATAAGCTTTTTTGTAGGATGAGTTTTTTTTTTTTTTTTAACANACTTATCTAAGTGGCTTTTAAAAAATGTCCAATAAAATTTTTGTGCCAGCAGAAGACTTCTCGGTTAATTTTATGAAACACTTCTTATATGTTAGTTAGTTTTTTCATTCATTAGTCATATAAATTAAAAGTTAACTTATAAGCTATAAATATCTATTAGTTCGATATTCACTTAAAAGCTATAAAAGCTATAAGTTAAACTTAGAAGCTATCGGCTGGTTTTACAGTTAGATTTAGCAAACATAATCATAGTACAGATGAAGGTTTAAAACCTAAGAGCTACATTTATCTAATCCTGCGCAGCCAATGTCAGGCAGGACTAAACAACTCTCATAAATCATTAATAACCCTTGTTTCTCAAGTTTCACAAACCACCAGAGAAACCTTAGAGTTTGGACTGTCTAATTTCCTCCAAGATGTTGTTCCTAACTATACCAGTTCAAGTTGGACTTAATTAAAATAATTTTTCCACTATGTTCTTAGGTCAGTGAATGACTAAGTTACGCATTACGGGTTTAAGATTCCTCGCACAACAATTAACGGAGCAAAATAGATGTCATCCCCATTATATGGTGAAACGACCAAGACAAAAGATTAGAAGAAAAAAACGATAAGCTTATAATCTAGTCAAAACTCGAGCAGCAAATAGATAAAGAAAACGAAACATAATTCAAGAATCATAAATCGCACCAATAATTTGATCTTGAGGGACCCAATATAATCATCTTTCGATTTTGAAGACTCGGGAGGCTCAATGAATGTGACGCCAGATGATGACTGGCAGATAAAATATCCTTTCTCCAAATTAAGTCTCCTCCGGCTCTCAGACGAAGAAAAATGGCGAATTTTCTTAGTTCTCGAGAATTTCCCAGCGAAATTCCGGGAACTTGAGGTGGGTTTAGACAGGGAAACGTGATGGTGACTGCGAGGAAGAAATGTATAGTGAAGCAGAGAAGCCATTGATGAGTGTGAGTGGGTGTTTCTTTGATTTGGGATTCTGTAGAAGCAAAGGATGAGACGAATTTTAGTTGTGGACTCGGTTTGGTGAGTTGAGAAATTGTATTGGACACCGACAAATCCTCTTGTATATAATTTTAGAAGTGGCAGGCCTACGCACGTTTCGTAATTCTACTTGTCCATAATTTATGCTTTGTGTTGAACACATAAGCAAGCTTTGATGTTAAAGTCACTCGACACCTAGGCTTGGATTTACCAAAAATAAATAGAATTTAATTCTTTATTTTTATTATTTAGTTTATTTCCTAATCCTTTATTATATATATAACATTATTTAGTTATCTTTTTCGTCAAATTTTCATTATGATGCTCTCCATTGGGATTTATTTCATCAGAATTCATAAACTAAAATAATCGAATCATTGGCGGTAATATTTTTTAATGTGAATATATTAATTTAAAATTTCAACTATAATATATTTAGTTTTTGTTTCTTTTTTTTTTATATACAAGATATTTATTTTTATAATAGATTTATTTATTTTTATAATAGATTTATTTATTAATTTTATTTCATGCATTGGAATAAAAAAAATACAAAAAATCTACAAGAGTAAATTGAAATACATACTCTACATCGCATATGCTATTTGAAAAATTATAAACAAAATACGATATTCTTTAAGCAATAAATATTTGTTGCTTAACTTAATACCATGTAGTGCATAGTCAATTAGAAGGGCACTTGGCCTTATTTACTAATTGTCATGGTCTATTGCACTGGTGGGATACTAAAAATATTTTATGTAAGGAGAATAGAATCATTTAAAAAATTATTTTAAATTCTGCATTACTAAAGAAACTTTATTCTGAACTATTTTCCTATTTATCCCTCATCATATATTAAAAATAACAAAAATATTCAAACAAAAATTAAGTTTATCTATCAATCATTATTAAAAATAATTTTATCTATAAATTTTGCTATGACAAATAGTATAATTGATATATATTCTTTTGGTATATGCAGAAAAATATTGTTGGTGGATATTTACAGCATGATATGTTTATGTTATATGCTATGAGTTATGTAACGTTTTGCATAACATATATATCGCACAAGCTAATGAGAATAAAAATTATTTTGGTCCCGTATAACACGTATAATTTTGAACAAAACTTATTGAAAATTTGAAAATGAAAAAACTTATAATCTTATTTTATTAAAATATATATATATATATATATATATATAATTATTATAATTTGATATCTCATGTATTACATGAGTGTTGTACTAGTAACATAAATAACATAATATATCAGAACATTTTCACCACACTAAGTGGAATCCAAATTATTCCATAAACTATGCAAAGAGATAACTAGTACGAATTACGTGTGATGCACGGATAAGAGGTCATCATTAATATTTATAAATTGAAAATGCTCATTAAATAATTTAAGTTAAAAATACAGAATCAATATGTAATACACTTTACCTATATTAGATTATTAAAATGTTATACGAAATTTAAATTGTGCAAAACTAAATAAAACATGTCTATTTAAAATTAGTACAAAACTCGTACTGTACAAGTAACTGATAATAAAGTACATTATATTTCAAAATAAGTGTCATTTTAACATTTTTATTCAAAAATTCAATATGACTATAAGCGATTCCGTAAATAATTATTTTGATTAAATTTTATCATATATTTAAAATCTATGTGAATAATAAGTATAAGTATAAAACTTGTATTGTTCCATTAATTCATATGAATTTTTTTTTATAAACTATCCAAATCAAAAAGTAATTTATTAAATTATAAATAATTGATTATTCTATTTACGTCCAAGTTAATATTGACCCGTAAGATATGAATAATTACTTATTTGACTTTTATATTTGGAACCCAAATTTAGACTACACAATAAATTTCCTTATATATTTCATATATATATATATATATATATATATATATATATTATTTCAAAAATTTCTATATTTGTTGTCAGTTACCTTATCCTTCAAATTTATCAACTAATTCTCTAGAATTAAATTAAAATTTTAAATTTTATTAACCAATATTTATTCAAAGATCATTTTGATTTTTAAAAGGAATAATGCTCTAATTATTAAGCAGATATGGAGAATATTATCCAACCCAAACCTGCTGGTAAGTCAAAGTTTGAAGAGCAAATACTTCC
Organism: Striga asiatica; assembly: GCA_008636005.1. Lineage (NCBI taxonomy): Eukaryota > Viridiplantae > Streptophyta > Magnoliopsida > Lamiales > Orobanchaceae > Striga > Striga asiatica. The sequence continues at coordinate 214,356 of BKCP01007515.1, forward strand.
CTCATTGTTCTATCCTCAAGAGTAACAGCTCACCATCTGCCTCCTGACTTTAGGCTACTTGGATGAGGGTTAAGAATAAATACAAGGAGTTGTTCAAGATCAAAATTGGAGATGGTGCTTCAACTCACATATGGGCTGACCCCTGGCTACCAGAGCTGATGGTGAACAATGGACTGTTGACGAAGAGGAGAGAATCTCAGATCATTTTTGTGAAGGAACTGATGGAAACTAATGGTAGAAGCTGGAATAGTGACATACTGAGAAATTTGTTATGTCAATAGGAAATTGATGCAATATTGAAAGTTAAAGGGTTGGATCCTGGGAATAAAGGCAGGTGGTGTTGGAGCCTTGACTCTATAGGCTTTGTTGACGGATGTTTCCGGTCAACGGTTAAAAAGTCAAATGATGGAAAGAAAATGAGGAAAAGACAAAGAAATATGGTTTAATTACGGTTTTATTAACGGGTCACGAGGTCGGCCTCTCGTACGAGGTCGGCACTTGTGATATCCTTATATTGCTTACAAGAATTTCTTACAAGTTCTTTAGAGAGAGAAAATATGAGCTCGAGTAGTTGGGATTTCAACAACCTAAAATAAATGAAGTAGGTTGCTATTTATAGTAGCTTTTAATGTCGCACTGTTCGGGTACTGTTCAACGATCTTGTCGTACAGTAGCTCAATGGGACAAGCCGGCGCTTTTCTGACTGATTGGGAGTGATTTCCGGATTCTCTAATCATTGCCTGCCATACATTTAATGCGAACGTGGGCTGCATTAAATGCGAACACGTTCTGGCTGAGTTGGACGTCCCATCGGCAATCATTCGTAGACAAGTGGCATTATTTTATTGTGTCCGACGTCATACTTCTATCAGGAGCCGCCCTTGCTAGACTTGGAACAAGGTGCCGATCTCGTAGCCACATGGAGGCGGTGCCGATCTCGGGACTTGTTCCCCCCACCATTCCAGACGACTTTGACTCTCATTCAGCTCGGCACCCATGTGCGGTTTTGGTGACCGGCTCCTTCGGCTCGGACCGGTACCTACGTTGGGTCCGGGCTCGGATATCAACATACAGGCCCCCGAGCTCTGGTGAGGTATTTCGGACCTCTCCGGAGGTCGTCTTCAATCGGTGGGATCCGAGCAGGGCCCCTCGAGCTCGTGTCCGTCTCCTGTTGAAGTCGGCATCTCCAACACACTTCAGTCGTGGGGGTGCAACGATTGGCAACAGAAGACGTGGGGTGTAACGGTTGATAAACGTGGGTGCGAGCGTTAACTGCATTCACACTGTGGGGGGACACGTGGCGGATTAAGGGCCAAGTTTTTCGAACGGGCGTAACGGTTGACATAAAGGGGGATGACGGTTGTCTTGTTCAACACTTCAGTTACTTGAGGAACCGTTTCGAATTTCGAATTTCAAAAGGCCCGTCCACGTGTTCACTTCCGATTGGTTGTGGGATCTTATATATATCTCTTTTCCAGGATTTCTCTTCACTTTTCCCAAGAACTTTCTGAAACTTCTCTCTTTTCGGATCTGTCGAGCTTTGCGATTTCCGAGCATATCCCAAGAACTTTCCGGCAACGATCTCCGGCGATTCCTTCGGTAATTCTTGTTTTACCCTTTCTTTCTCCTTCTTCCTTTTTTTGCGATGTCTTCTTCCCCAAAATCTGCGGGCGATGGCGGCGACTTCGCCGGTGAGGGCGCCGAAACTTTCCGGCCGGCGGACGTCATCCTTACCGCTGTCCCTATCTCAATTGTCCGGCCGGACCCCTCGGCGGTGGAAGTCGCCTCCGGCGGCGGAGGTGTCGAACCTGACCTTCCCTCGTCGCCGCTACGCGAGGGCAGTGGTGCCGACCAGGACCCTTTTGCTGCAGCTGACGACGATGACGTCGATCTTGATTTTCTGGACACCGACTCCGATGTCGATCCAGATCTGGTTGATGAGACCCTTCAAGGGGAAACCGGCGGTCGGGAGCGTGTCCCCATGGGGGACGCGTCGTTCGACGCCGCTCTCGAGGAGGTGACCGCTGTTTCTCCGGGGTTCTGGCGCCGACCTGAACGGATCCGGGCAGCACCGAGTCAGGCGACGGCCTGGAACACGGCGTCGATCCTGGATGACGCCGATCTGGCTCAGCTGAGGGGAAAGTTCAACTTCGGCCCCGGCGTTCGGCTGTTCGCACCTTATCCCGGAGAGAGAATCCATTGTCCGCCGCCGGGCTGTATAGGGGTCTACCGCCACAGCATCCACTTAGGCCTTCGATTTCCCCTGCCCAGCGCTCTCAACGATATTTTGAGCGGACTTGAGGTCGGCATCAGTCAATATGTGCCGACAGTGTTTGCTCGCCTGATGAGCCTGATTGTCATGTACCGTCGTGAGGGTTGGGCCGACCCCACCGACGACGAAGTGAGATCCTTGTTTGCTTTTAAACGCGCCGGTGAGACCGACAACTACTACAGCTCGGTACTGCCCGGCATCGACAAGACGTTGGTGGCCAAGTTGCCCGAGACCCTGCATGGCTACATGCCGCACTGGTTTTGGGTCGGCGGCGAGTGGAGGACCCCAGACGCTATTCGGCACCCGCCTATTCATTTCATTTCTCATACTCGTAAGTTTTTGTTTTCACATTCGTCACCAACTGATTTTCTTTCCTTTGTGCTAACAGGTCATACTTTGCGTTTTCAGTCCATACCCACAGCTCGGCGCTCAGTCCACGTTTGGCCGAACGACTCAGCACCTTGTTGGCGCGAAACGAAGAGGACCGCCGCTATTCCGCTCTCGTCAAAGAAGAGACTCTCCTCAATCACAATCTTAGCCCGGAAGTTGTCAACAAGTCCTTCGAACCAGGTAGCTTCTTAACCCGGCTCGGCACTTTGTTGATCTTTTATTCTTCGCGGCCTGCTCGTTACTAACCGCGCCCTTAACTCTCTTTGCAGTATACTACCCTCTTCTCCGGCTCAAAGGGTTCGATTCTGTGAAGGCTGCGAACAAACACCGCCGCAAGCATCCAAATCCGCTCAAGACAAGAACAAAAGCTGCTATGTCTGGCCGTCTGAATCTTGCCAAGAAGAGGGCGGCGCTCAACAAGGAGCCGGCCCCGAAAACTGCCGACGTGCCGACCCCTACGGAGCCGAGCACCGTCCCTGCTGTCCCCCAGGCCCCTCGCGCTCCGGCGCCGGAACCACGCATGACAAGGCGACGGGCTCGCGAGGCACCGGGCACGACCGGCGGCGAGGCCCCGGGTGCGGGCGGTGAGGGCCCGGCTGCGGCGAAGAAGAAGAAGGGCGCCGAGGCCGAAAGCTCGGGTCTCGCCCAGGAGAAGGACGCGCACATCCATCAGGAGGGGGCGAGCACCTTCGTCCCTATTGATGCCGAGCGGAGGGCTCGTTTCGCTAAGTCCCTGCCCGGCTTCCCGGATGACTGGTTCTTGGACCTCCGCGCGGCCGAGGGGGTGGTCGTCCCCAACCAGTTCGGGGTTCCGGAGGAGATGATCAGGGCTGCTCGGCTTCCGTTGGTCGCTTGGACCCCGGCTGCTCAGGCCGCCGCCACCCAGCTCTCCACCCCGTCGCTCATTCACCACGCGGCGGGGACCATCTCCCGCGCCTTGGTCGAGCTCGTCCAGGCCGCTGATCGGTCCCAGAGGGCCCTGGCCGACCACCGCAAACTGGAGGCCGACCACGAGCTCTGCCAGGGGAAGATTGCCTCCCTGAAGACAAAGGCAAAGCGGGCCTCCGAGCTGGAGAACCGCTTGGTGTTGGCTGAGGCCGAGGCGGCGAAGGCCAAGGAAAAAGAGTTGGAGGCTGCTCGGTCGCAGGCCAGGATGGCCGAGGAGCTAAGGAAGGAGAGGGCAGCCTGGGCGGCCCGAGAGTTTGAGCTGGGGGAGCAGCATGCTAAGGCCATGACTGAGGAGTTTGATCGGCATGTGGCCGAGCTCGACAAGATCCAAGCCCACGTCATCAGCCTTCAGAAGCAGCTTGAAGCGCACACTGCCGAGCTGGAGAAGCACGTCATCCAGGAAGCTCCAGAAGACGGCCGCCCCCACATTTCGCTCCGTCTGCCGACTTACCCGGAGGTTCAGGAGATATTTGGCAAGGATATCATGGCCGACATGGACTCCGGGGTCGGTTACAATCTCTATTGGCTCTTCCAGCGGCTCGACGCCGGTCTGCTGACCTTGGAGGACATCCGCGAAATTATGCGAGCGAAGATCTCCAAGCACGGGCTGGATGCCGAATTCGAGGGACTCGTCTGTGAGGTGGACGAGGAGGAGGCGGCTCTGGTACGCCGGCAGAGGGGATGGACGGAGGATGAGATCGTCGGTTTCGCCAACTTCGGCGCGACGCCTCCCGACGAGATGCGCTTGAAGCCGGGCGAGGCCCTCTCCGACTATATGCCTTTCCTGCTGCCGAGCCGAGACTTCGCAGACGAGGCCGACCCCTCCCGGATTCTGCAGGGGACTCACGACCATGAGGCCGGATCCTCGAAGGCAGTCGAGGGCGACGTCGGGGCCGAGGCGGATGCGGGTGGCGAGGCCGGCGAAGGTGCCGAGGTGGTGGTGGAACCCTCGGAGGTGTCCGTGGTGGACTTGTCCGCCGATCCCTCTCCTGGGAAGTAGCTTATTTTCGGCCTGCGTGCCGCTCTTGTTGACCGCTTGTGGTCTTTTTATGAACTCCTTAATTTGTAGGTTTTTAGGTTTTGCTTTGAACCAACGAATGTTATGGTTTGCTGTTAGAATGAATGAATGTTTGTTTTGCTTTTTATGTTTTGTTCATAAAGTTTCGCCAAGTATGGGTCTTGCGCCGAGCTAGGCGCCTAGTTATTTGCTCGGCCGGGCCCGGGAGTGGGCTCGGCCTTTCATTTACTTATTTACTTATGAATGAATGGTTGTTTGCTTATTTATAAGTGTGGGCTTGGTGCCGCGCTGAGTATTTACTTATTTACATGGCCGAGTCCGAGATCGGACCCGGTACTTTGGATTTACTTACACGGCCGAGCCCGGGATTGGGATCGGCACTTTTTGTTTACTTTGTATTTTTCATTTCTTACATTGGCGCAGTGGCCTTACCGGACTACTTTGCCGAGCCCGGCTCGTGCTGGTCGAGTCATCGTACTGACCCGGCCTGCACATAATCATGTGGCAGCTTATCTGACCGGTCTCGTGTTCGGACTCGGAGGTATTATCGGCCTGACTGGGCTTCCTAGTTGAGCCCAGCTAGTGCCGGCCAGGTCATCGTACTGACTCTGGCCGACACTTTGTTCCTTACGTTAATTACGCCGCTTCGACTCGATCTACTCTTGTTAAGGACCAAAGTACAATTACAAAGTTAAGTATGGCAAACATGTATCTTTATAAACTTCATCTATTCTTACAAAGTAAAATAACAAAAAACGAAAACACGAGATCATCCTAGACCTATTGATAAAACTTTTTCAAAAAGGCCGAGTTCCACGGGTATTGGTGGGGGGTGCCGTCTAGGTGTTCGAGGCGGTAGGCCCCATGTGGGAGGACTTCACTGATTTTGTAGGGCCCCTCCCATTTTGGTTTCAGCGGTCCGGGGTCGGGCCCCGTTACCCTTTTCAACACCAAGTCGCCGACCTGATAGGAGCGGGACTTGACTTGGGAATTGATGTATCTCTCGCTTTGTCTTTTGTATGCCGCGTTTTTGAGTTCTGCTTGTGACCGGTGTTCGTCTATCAAGTCGAGATTTGCTCTTAACGACTCGGAGTTGGACTCCTCTTCGAAGTGGGCTACTCGAAAGGTTGGAGCGCCGAGCTCAACAGGTACCATCGCTTCGGTCCCATACGCTAGGGAGAACGGCGTTTCTCCTGTGGATGACCTTGCTGTTGTGCGGTACGACCAGAGCACGTTTGGGAGCTCCTCTGGCCAGGTTCCTTTTGCGGCTTCAAGTCGGACCTTGAGCCCTTGTTTGATAATTTTGTTTACGGCTTCGACTTGGCCGTTGGACTGGGGATGGTAAGGTGTCGAGAAGAAGTGTTTGATGTTGTGCTCTTCGCAAAATGCTTCTAGCTTCTTCCCCTCGAACTGTCTTCCATTGTCAGTGATTATCGAGTTCGGTACTCCGAAACGACATATGATCGACTTCCATAGGAAGTCAATCATCTTCTGTTCGGTGATAGTGGCGAGTGGCTCGGCTTCTGCCCCTTTCGTGAAGTAGTCCACGGCGACGACCGCGTACTTCACTCCGCCTTTTCCGGTGGGTAGGGGGCCGATCAGGTCGACGCCCCATTTGGCGAACGGCCACGGGCTAAGTATCGACTTCAAAGGTTGCGAAGGTTGGATGATGTTCGGCGCGAACGTTTGGCATTTTGCGCATCTTCGAGCCATGTCTAAGGCGTCCTTTTTCAGGCTGGGCCAGTAGTATCCTTGCCTCAGAACTTTGTGGGCGAGGGCATATCCTCCGGAGTGGTTTCCGCATACGCCCTCGTGGACTTCCTTCAGAATATACTCGGCGTTCTTATTGTCCACGCACTTGAGCAAAGGTGCCGAGTATCCCCTCTTGAACAATTCACCAGCTACGATCGTAAATCGAGCTGCCCGGGTACGGAGCTGCCTGGCCTCTTTTGGGTCAGACGGCAACGCACCGGTCTCAAGGTACGACCGGATCGGGATCATCCAATTTGATTCTTCGTCCGTGACGGCCTGGTCGGCGCTCATCACGGAGATGCCGAGCACAGAGGGTTGCTCCTTGTGCGCGACTTGCACGTATTCGACGCTTTCCACCCCGGCACTTGAGGCGAGTCGAGCCAGGGCGTCGGCCTGCACGTTCTCCGTTCGTGGAATATGTTCTATTCGGGTCCGAAGTTTAGCTAGCTTCTTTTTCACTAGTCCCAAATATGGGGCTAGCCTCGGCTCTTTGACCTCGAATTCTCCAGAAACTTGCTTAACCATCAGCATGGAGTCGGAGTATATGGTGAGGTCGGTCAAACTCATGGCTTCGGCCAAAGCGAGCCCGGATAGCAATGACTCGTATTCGGCCTCATTGTTGGTTGCCGGGAAGAGGTATTGGATTGAGTGGCAGAATAGCCTCTTTTGGGGATCCACGAGGACGACCCCTCCACCTGCTCGTCCGGCAGTGGAGGACCCGTCTACGTACATCACCCAAGGTTCTTCGCCCTTTGTTTCCTCGACTCCCGGCGTGAACTCGGCTATGAAGTCCGATAGTACCTGCCCCTTCATTGCTGTTCGGGGTCGGTACTGGATATCGTATTGTCCCAGCTCCACTGCCCATTTTACCATTCGACCCGAGGTGTCGGGTCGGTGTAGGATTTGTCTTAGCGGATAGGCCGTGAGGACAGTGATTGGGTATTCCAGGAAATACGGCCTGAGTTTCCGGGCTGCGGTCACCAAGGCGAAGGCAAGCTTCTCCATTGGCGGGTATCTCAGCTCGGCGTCATGGAGGGCCTTGCTCACGTAGTAGATCGGAAACTGGCCTGAGTCGTCTTCTCGAATCAGGGCGGCACTTACGGCCACCTCGGAAATCCCCAGGTATAGATATAGCATCTCACCTGGGCGGGGCTTTTGCATCGTCGGAGCCTGGCTGAGGGTCTCCTTGATTGCTTCAAGCGCCTTTTGGCAGGCCGGCGTCCACTCAAACTTATGATTTTTCTTGATCGCGTCAAAGAACGGTTTGCAGCGGTCAGTGGACTTGGAAATGAATCGACTCAGCGCGGCGAGCTTGCCAGTCAGGCTCTGGACTCCTTTAATTGATGTTGGCAGTCGGAGGTCTTGCACAGCCTTGATTTTCTCGGGGTTTGCATCGATGCCGCGCTGACTAACTATATACCCCAAGAATTTTCCCGAACCCACACCAAACGTACATTTTTTCGGGTTTAACTTCATCGAATAATCACGCAAAATAGAAAACATTTTATTAAGATCGTTTACATGATTGGACGCGTACACGGACTTGACTAACATGTCATCTACATACACTTCCATACAATCACCTATCAAGCTAGCAAACATTTTATTCACTAAGCGTTGGTAGGTGGCCCCGGCGTTCTTCAGCCCGAACGGCATCATGGTGTAGCAGTAGAGACCACGTGCCGAGTAGAAGGAGGTATGCTCTTCGTCGTCCGGATGCATGGGAATCTGATTGTAACCGGAGTACGCGTCCATGAAGCTCATCAGCTCGTGTCCTGACGTAGCGTCGACCATGTAGTCGATGTGGGGGAGGGGATAGCTGTCTTTGGGGCATGCCTTGTTCAAGTCGGAGAAATCAATGCACAGCCGCCACGCCCCGCTGTTCTTTTTCACGAGTACCGGGTTGGCCACCCAGGTCGGGTATCGGACTTCGCGTATGTACTCGTTATCTTTCAGCTTGGTCACTTCTTCTTCCAAGGCTTGCTGTCGGTCGGGGCCGAGCTTCCTCCGTTTCTGCACGACCGGCTTGACCGTGGGGTCGACCTGCAACCGGTGGCAGGCGACCTGTGGGTCGATGCCGACCATGTCCTCGTGAGTCCACGCAAAGACGTCTGCGTTTCGCCGGAGAAATTCGGTCAGTTCGGCCTTTATTGGCCCCGGCAGCCTGCTCCCAATTCGGAGTTGCTTTAGGCAAGTCTCTTCATCGATGAAGATGACTTCGACTTCGTCCATGGGCTCGGCTCTCTTCGTTCCCCGTTTTCTTCGTATTGAGTCCGAGGGTCGAGCTCGTCTTCCTCCGTGATCGGCCTTTTGCCAGCCCTTCTCCCCCTGTCCCCGTCGAGGTTGCCTTCGATTCCGTCCTCGACAGGGTTCGTCATCCCGGTGCCCGGGGCCAAGTCATCTGCCCCGGCGCTGGGCTCCGTGATAGTGGGGTCGGCACTCGACGAGGTCGGGGGGTGCGAACCTGTCTGGTTTCCCAGCATGCGGTTGCCCCCGTGATCGTCGTGCGCCGGCTCGATGTCTGCCACCCCGGCGTCCTCCTGTAAGTTTATCATATTTATTTCGGTGCGCGGGATGGTCAGGATGCATTCCCGTGCCTCCCTTTGGTCTCCTCGGTGGGTCCCTTCCCCGTCGGGAGTTGGGAATTTGAGAGAATAATGGAAGATGGAGACGGCGGCCTTCAATTTGTAGAGCGCCGTCCTGCCCAATATGGCGTTGTACTCACTTGGGCAGTCCACGATTTTGAAGGTTTCCAAGATCGTCTTCGTGGGCTGCCCCCTGTCTCCGAACCGGACCGGGAGCGTGACCTGTCCAACCGGGGCGACGGTCTGACTGTTGAAGCCCTGGATCCGCTCCCGGCAGGGTTGTACCTCCTTCCTATCGATCCCCATCTTCTTGAAGGTCTCGTAGTAAAGGATGCTGGCGTAGGCCCCGGTGTCGACCATGATGCGATGGATCTTAATCGCCATGATCGGCGCCGTGATCACCAGGGCGTCGGAGTGGGGATGGTCAAACAGGAAGGCGTCTTCGTCGTTGAAGGTGATGGTGTTTGGGGTCGGCTCCGGTGCCGGCCTGCTGTGGGCATGCATCACCCTTTGCCCGGCGTGGTAGGCCTGTCGGGCGTAGGCCTTGGTTTGTCTCCGAGAGAGGAGGGACTCGCTCCGGCTTGTGTTGACACGCCGGGTCGGGAGGTTGGTCGGGTCGGCCCCGGTATGAGGGGACCGGTCTCTTTTTCTGCCCCTAGAGGTGCCGGCCTCATCCTGATGAGTGGGGCAGAAGGTCATGATCTCGTGGGGGCCGCCCTGCTGCGACTTCTTTCTTCGAGGATTCACGTCAGCATCCTCGTCACTGTCGGGGTTTTCCTCGAAACGCCCCCCTTTCTTTCTCTTGTCCCCGGAGTGCGTGAACTTCCGGAGTTGGGGGTCATCGATCAACTTCAGAAGTGCCGAGATCAGATTTCGGCACTGATCGGTGTTATGCCCGTGCGCCTTGTGGTAGGTGCAATAGCGGGTCTTGTCTACTTTGTCCTTGACAGTGAACATTGGCTTGGGGTCCGGCAACAACCCTTTGGCCTTAATCTCCTCGTAGACCGCCGCGGCCCCTACCGAGAAGACGCCCTGGTAGCTCTCCCTCAGCTCTTCGGCCCTTTGTCTCCGCTGAGCTCGAATCTCGGCGAAGGACTTGCTCGGCTTCCCTGATTTCTCCTCCTTTGCCTTCGCCTTTGCCGGTGCCGGCGCCGGTGCGGCGTCGAAGGTCGGGATTGATGAGGATTCCTCCGCCATGATATAATCTTGAGCGCGGGTGAGGAACTCCTGGTAGGTGGTCGGTTTGTTCTGGCACAGGGACCATCTGAACAATGTCTTCGGCCTGAGGCCGCCCTGGGCCGTAATGAGCAAGGCGTCGGGGTGGCACCGTTCCATGTTTTGGACCCGATCATTGAACCAAGCAATGTAGTCCTTGAGGCTTTCGTTCTCGCCCTGCACGATGTTCGAGATGGACTCCTTGGGGGCGAGGTTGACCTGCGACCCGATGAAGTGAGATCGGAACGCCGACCTCAGCTGTGCCCAGGTTGAGATAGAGCGGGGGTAAAGGGAATGGTACCACCTCTGTGCCTTAGGCCCCAGCGTCAGGGAGAACATGCGACAGCGCAGGGCGTCGGAGGCGCCGTGCAGGTCCATCCAGGAGGTGTAGAGGCCGAGGTGGGAATCGGGATCCGAGCTCCCGTCGTAGAGGCCGAGCTGCAGTATTTGTATTCCCTTCGGGACGGCTTCTTGTAGGATATCGAGGGAGAGGGGCGAGGCGTTGTCCGCGACCCGAGGAGTCGGCCGCGTACGGATTTGTTGGTGAGCCGCGAGTGAGAACTCACTCCCGGTGGGCTGCCGACCCTCCAGCTCGGCAATTCTGCGTTTGAGGGCCGCGACTTCCTCGGTGTCGTGGCCGATGGCTTTGCCTCGTCTGATCACCTCCCGGAGATCGTGGTTGGCGTGGCTCTTGTCTCCCAAGCGTTGGTGGACAGAGCGACGAACGACCGGGAGGCTTCGCTCTGGCCGGCTCTCCCCCGTCTGCTCTGTGGGAGCCGGTCTGGTACTCTTGTCGCGACGGTTCTGAGCCTCGCGGTTCGGCGATTGAGCCGTGGTTTTGGATTTTGCTGGGTTTCTCTGTCCACCGGTCTCCTTTTCAGGAGTGTGGAGCAAAGTGTTGCCGGGGTTCTCCGTGGGCACCACAGTGTTCGCCCCGGCGGTTTGACTGGCGAGGGCCTTGGCGAAGACCCCCTCGAGGGCTTTGAGGACGTCGGGGTGCTGCAAAGCCGCAGCGAAAGTAGGAACTGGGGGTACGGGGACGATGGGTCCCTGCTGAACGCGACGGGAGGACTCCCCGCCGTTGCGGCGATGAGGCTGGGAGCCGGACTGCTGAGTGGAGTCGTCATGTCCGGATGAAGGCATTTTTAGTGGCTTTTGGAAATAAAAGGGTGAAAAAAGGTGAGTGCGATGTGTGTAGCTTCACAAGATCGAAAAATTGACACCAAGTAACTTATGGTGCCCTCCTTCTAGCGCCAAACTGTTGACGGACGTTTCCGGTCAACGGTTAAAAAGTCAAATGATGGAAAGAAAATGAGGAAAAGACAAAGAAATATGGTTTAATTACGGTTTTATTAACGGGTCACGAGGTCGGCCTCTTGTACGAGGTCGGCACTTGTGATATCCTTATATTGCTTACAAGAATTTCTTACAAGTTCTTTAGAGAGAAAAAATATGAGCTCGAGTAGTTGGGATTTCAACAACCTAAAATAAATGAAGTAGGTTGCTATTTATAGTAGCTTTTAATGTCGCACTGTTCGGGTACTGTTCAACGATCTTGTCGTACAGTAGCTCAATGGGACAAGCCGGCGCTTTTCTGACTGATTGGGAGTGATTTCCGGATTCTCTAATCATTGCCTGCCATACATTTAATGCGAACGTGGGCTGCATTAAATGCGGACACGTTCTGGCTGAGTTGGACGTTCCATCGGCAATCATTCGTAGACAAGTGGCATTATTTTATTGTGTCCGACGTCATACTTCTATTAGGAGCCGCCCTTGCTAGACTTGGAACAAGTTGCCGATCTCGTAGCCACATGGAGGCGGTGCCGATCTCGGGACTTGTTCCCCCCACCGTTCCGGACGACTTTGACTCTCATTCAGCTCGGCACCCATGTGCGGTTTTGGTGACCGGCTCCTTCGGCTCGGACCGGTACCTACGTTGGGTCCGGGCTCGGATATCAACAGGCTTATACTCTGTGGCTAATGCATGTTCTAAATTGAGTCTGAAGAAATTAAGAGAACTAGATATTGCAGAAGGTAGTCTTTCTGTTAAGGTTTAGATGAAAGTCAAAGGGAAAGGAGTTGGAGCTTGGAAGTTAAAGGCAAACTTAGACACTTCATCTGAAAATGCTACACTAACATTCTGCCTACTAGTCAAAACATGAAACAGAGAGGTATTGATCTGGACCCTATCTGCCAAAGTTGTGGGGAGGACTTTGAGACAGTAGAACACATTATGTTCAAAACTTGAAACAGAGAGGTATGCTTGCTGCTATTGATTGCTGTTGGAGGTTCTTGCAGTCCTGCTGCCTTCATTCTTGTGATCAAGGCTTCATTGCTGATTTTTCTTTGTCCACATTCATGGAAGCAGATTTTTCTTATTACCTATGCGTTTTTAGTTAGCTTCTTTGTATTAGATCACCATGATGGGTGTTTCTCTGTGTTACTTTTATTTCTATTAGATCTACTGGACTCTCCAGTTGTATAAACTATGTATCTTTGTTTTATGATTTTGAGTGATCTATCATTTTGAAAAAAAAAAGAAAAAAAAAAGAAAAAAGAATATATCGTGGCCATTGGATCGGGTAATCCAACGGATTAAAAAACCCCAGCATTTATACATTCATTAAGGGTATTTTGAACATTTACCTCATAATAATCCACCAAACCAGTGGGCCCCACCCCCAATT
>BKCP01007515.1:228004-252231 GCA_008636005.1 Striga asiatica
TAATAATAATAATAATAATAATAATAATAATAACAATAATAATAATAATAATAATAATAATAATAATACAATTAGTTGGTCAAGATTTCTCTAAATTATAAAAATTATATTATTTATTGTAATTTATGTCATTAATATAATGATTCATCTGTAAGTTATGCAATTTATATTTACACAGTTCATTTTACTAATTGTTAAAAGTTTAAAATATAACACTCCTTATCTAAATAATAACTTTAAATATTATATACATATGAGTTGGATCAAGTGAGAATGAGTCATAGTGAAAGAAATAAGAATGAGTCCAGCTTTGGTCAAAGGGGCGGTGACATTGCTTTAACTATTTGTACTCTTGATTTTTCAGGCGAGGGTATTTTTGTCACTGCGCATAATACACTATTACGCTGATGTGCATTATCACTTGTATTAATGTAAGTATAAAACTATTGTGCATTTTGCAACACATGTATTTTTAATATGCATATCCATACACACATTTTTCATTTTACTTAACATTAATATGCATTTATTGATTTTTTGATAAATTACAGTTTTGACCCATGAACTAAATAACAATATAGCCAACATTCCTGAAATTGTAAATAAATCCATGAAGTTATCTAATTTAAAAAAAAATAAATCACCCATCTCAAATTAGACTTGGCCGACAAAGGTGGCAATTTGGGGTTGGTCGTGAACGGATTTCGGGCAGCACCAGCATGCCGTCGAACCGTGATGTCGACCTTCGGCGTGGCGGAAAGGAGGACGATGAAGGTTGGGGAGAAGCGACGACGGACGACGGAGGTTAGACTCGACCTTGTGGTGGGCGTACAGTGGAGGAGGTGGCACTGAAGTGGACTACAACAACGACGATGACGAGAAGTAGAGATACAACGACTTTTATTTTTCGCTGCTTACCGACAACCTGTGACCTAGACGACCAGGTCGGCGACCATGACCTGACGCGGGTCTGTTTTGATTATTAGCATTGGTTGCTCGCAGACGACGATGCAAGACGGTGAGGCTTTCGACCAGACTGTTTCTACACGCGACCATGGAGGTCTTAACAGGACAAATGATGTCATGACTGAAGGTGGCTGCCAAAATTGGTTGATGGTTGAAGCTGCACAGACGACCGAAACTCGTTGATGCTGGACATCGGCGGTGGGCTCTGTTGCGAGGAGCAAGGTTGTGCAACCGGCGGTGTGGCTGATGGTAACGATGAGGGATGGCTAATGGCGGCGGTTTGGGCGAGAACAGGTGTAAAGTACCCGTAATGGGTGCAAAATTTTGGTTTTTTTTATTGGATTGTCAAATCTTACTGCTACGATATATATATTCTTATTTCTTTAATTGAAAATAAATCTAACCGAAACTCATACCCTATAAATATATATATGTATAATAGTTTATTTATTTATATTATGTGCTAATATCAGTATTCTGAAAACCGGACCGGACTGGGCGGTTCGACCGGGAACTAGCCTATATAATGGTCCAAAGGCATTGAACGACTAGAGTACAAAACCGGTCAAAGATCGGAAAAACCACTGAACCAGCAATGGTTCGTACAGCTGAGCGGCCCAGTAATAAGCTTTGCATAGTGCAGGTAGTGCAATTGTTTAAATAGCTTACTTTTGCTGTTTCTTCTTCCGATGTGGGATGCTCACATATCAAAAGCAAGGAATTCATTTGAGCCGTTATTGGGCCTTATTTTTTAGGATTGATTTTGAATTTTTACAAGAAAATTAGAAGAAGGAAACAAAAGAAACGAAATGGAGGAAGCAAAATGCATTCAGTAAGTCCAAATTGGAAAGGGTAATGACAATTTTGACTTAACTGATAAATGATACTATTAATGTAAATAACATTTTAAATGGTTGGAGAATGTACTTAAATTCTGTTAATGCCAATACATTTAGTAAGCATTAAGCCTTCAAAAGCTTCAAAAGGGTCCTTAAAGAATGTTGTCATGCCCAAAATCATAAAAAATCTTTTCTCAAAAATGGAAAAAATAAAACAATGCATATTGGTTATAAGTCTACACTTGTAATCGAGCATGGTAGCTAAAATAATTAGAATATACACAATTTGTTATTTATTTATTTTTAGAAAAATATCATTATACACTAAAAAATTAATGATAAAAAATATATAAAATTATAGGGATTGGTTCAAATGCATCCGCTTATTTAAAGTGAGGACGTGAGACTCATTCCTAGCCACAAGATTTAGATCTTGATTTAAATAATAATTTTTTATTTTTATTATTTAATTCTTTATTTTTAATTATTTAAATACTAGTACAATACTCGTGTATTACACGAGTGTTAAATTAGAAAGCTTTGGTAAAAAATATTAAATTTTTTATTTTTATAAGAACTAAAAAAATTTAATTTTATATAAAACATTACTTTGGGTTTTAATTAAATTGTCAAATTATATTTTTTTTAATCATAATAATTAAACACCCGTACATTAAATGAAAATGTCAACCCGTGTTGAATTTTTTAACTTATATCATATAAAAATATCGATATTATTTACTATTACATAAGTACAAAAATATATATCTTAAATGAATAGAAATAATATGGTGATATGTATAATGCATAAGTGTAGAATATGTTTATTTAATATTAAGTAAAATAAATTAATTTTTTAACTTAATAAAATGCCTAATACATGAAGTGTCGTATCAATCATGCTTCACAGTTTTTTTAACTTTATATGTATTTTAGAATTTATATAAATAATATTTATTTTTATTACATTAACAACATACCAATTAGATTTGAAATGAATATCATATTTAAAAAAATACATACCAATTTCAACTTTATAATATAATTTATAGTTTTATTTGATATAATTTAATTTAGTTTGATAAATAAATTTAAATTTCATTCATAAGGATATTGTAACGCCCCACTTTTATATGCCGAAATTCAGAATAAATTTTTAAAAATTTATTTCAAAACACTTGAGGCGCTACCCTTTTCAAAAACAATTTCAACAATATCACATATGCAATTCCCAACGAGTTCAATAATCATAAATTGTCAACACCCAAACCGGGTTCAATCATCGTAAATAGTCAACACCCAAACCGGGTTCATAAATGACATCAACTCCCAAAACTGGGTTCATCAAATCCATAATACTAGGGAGTACAGTCCCTATCGATAATCCAGTATTCAACATAAGTCAGGAATGCATAATTCATAATAAGCAATTTAAACAGCGGAAACAATCAATAACAATATGACCACCACTCGCCTCCTCCTGTCGTGCCCGCATTTACTAACCTGCATCAATGAATAGCAGGTGGGGATGAGCACAATAGGAAATCGAGGTGCTCACCACTATGCAATAAACATTTACATATCAAACGGTAACAGAGAAAGTACGATCACAACATGTATATGAATCAATTCAAGTATCCCAAGTTTCATCGCAAATTCACAGTGCCCAGACTCATGTGCACACCTATAGCAATAGACTACTGCCAAACTATATACCGAACGCCTTATCTAAGGCCTTACAACAAGTGTCCGGCCAGTAGGAGTATCCCGCCGGCCAAGGCCTCACCTTGGTCTTACCAACGGGGTTGTCCAGCACAGGGACCTTTAACCCAGGACTTACGGCTCAAAATGTGTCCAGCACAGAGACCTTTAACCCAGGACTTACGGCTCAAAATGTGTCCAGCACAGGGACCTTTAACCCAGGACTTACGGCTCAAAGTGATAAGGAGACTACCCAACGGGTATGTTCTATAGATACGGGGATAACCGTTCGACGGCCGGTACAGCTCACATCGAAGGCTACATGTTCCACCTGCATACTTGATCATACCAAAAATTTAAAATAGTAATAACATTTACAGCATAGACAATTTTACACTAAACCCACCTGGTAAATCGGTAGAAAAAGCACACAAATAGGTTGGTAGGTCGAGGGATCGACTCCTCAAACACCTACATTTAAGCGAGATTTTAATCAATAATTTATCTCACTACTCGAAGTTAACATATAATTCACACTTAATAAAAAATAATGATTGAGGGATTTTTATCGGATTTTATCGTGGACTTGGAACTCTCAAATTTTTTTAAAGAAAAGACCCGGAGGGCGAAAATAGAGTCTCGGGACTTAAAATAATTTTTTTCAAATTTTCCTCAATTTAAAAATATTTTTTAAAATTAAAATCGGTATTAAAAACGGGCTTCCAGAACTCAAAATTTTCAAAAAGGTCAACTGGGCCGAGCTGCCAATACACTGGCCAATGCTGCCCCATAGTTGGGCCTCACAAACGAAGTTGGGCCGGAATCCAAGCGAATTGGGCTGGGAAGTCGAGGCCTGCTACCAGGTGAGGGCGCGGGCTTCACCGGGCCATCGCGGGCCGGGACGCGGGCTCGCGGGCCATTGCTGCTGAGTGATGTCGGGCCGCGCGCGGGCTGACTTCGGGCCACACGGCCGGCGCGCCTAGGGATTAATCCTGGGCTGGGGGAAAATAATTAAAAAGACAGCTGGGAATGGGTTACGAACTCAGGACCAAAGGCACGAAAATGGCATAGCACCCCACTGCACCATTTGGCTTGGTTGTGACTTAAAATAAAAATAATAGCTACTAGAATAAAAATAAATGGCCTGCTGGGAACAAAAGAACAGGTATTTTTCTGGCAGCGACTCAACAGAACAGAGCTTTGCAAAATACTTCATTCGGCCACAGATTTCGACGGCGATTTCGAGCACGACGATGGTTCGATTAATCTAACGAAAATTTCCAAACGAATAACGAATATCACAGAATTCGAAAATATATATATACATCGGGTTTTTGGCTCGAAAAACGAAACGACGAAGAAGAATCGAAACGAATGAGACGGCCCGGAAAATTTAAACGACACTCCGAATCTTACTCGAACAATCACAGCAACATGCGGGATTCGATTATTTACAAAATGAGAGTTCCGATTTTCCACGAAATTTCACGGCACACAATCCGACGAACAAAACAATATGCCGATTAATGAACCAAACGATTAACTAGAAACGATTGAATGAGCACAAATAAGTCTGCGAATTACACGAGCACACGAGAATAACTGAAGAGGGTTGGAAATAATTTACCCGTCTTCGGGAATTTGCCCGGAAATCTGAAACCGGAACAGACGAACGAAAATTGATACTCGAAAGCCTCGACGGAACTCGGACCTCTGAACACGGGGATTGAGGGAACTGCTCGCGAACAGTTACTCGCTGGAGTGGACGCCGGAATTGAGTTTTCGCCGGAAATAATGGTGACGACAACAATTTTTTTTTTTTTTTTTAAAAAGCAAGCTGCGGATTTTTGAACTGAAATTGGATGATGATTGAGGGAGATAAGTTCCGTCGATATCTATATATATATAAAGAGGTTGTTGGAAAAATACATTAATAGAAAGTTTGACCAAATAAATATAATGTTTGACTTACTATTAATGGAAAGTTCAAAAAAACACATGTGAATATTTAGTAACAAAATCTAAATCTTATTCTTTTGGTAACAAATTTGGAGATTTTTATGGCAAAATTTGAATCCCATTTTTTTTTCGTATCATATGTTATTTTTTTACCAAAATTTAAATCATCTTTTTTGGTAACAAATTTAGAGATTCTTATGTAAAAAATATGTCAATTATTTAGGAAAACAATTCTAAATACAAATTAATATAAAAACCGTATAACCTGTATACAAATTTAGGAAGCAAATTGTTGTATAATTCTTAACCAATTCTTCCAATCTTATTGAATAATTTTTTCTTTCAAAAATATTGTGAAAATTGGATAAAGCAACGTGCAATTTTTATTTTAAAATAAAACTGATATTTTGATGGGATGTACATTCAAAATTGTGTCCACATTTTTTGGTAACAAAAGCAGTTAATCATTGATATTTGAAGTCACGTTTTCCAATTATTTAGGAAAAATTGTGAGCAACTTTTCAAAATTTAAATGCATCGACTTTTTTGGATTTGATGTTTTTTCTTAACCATGTTTTACCGATATTTTGGTAAGTTCATATCATTTTTTTTTTTGTTAAGTTCATATCAATTTCTTTAGGAAAGAGACCATTGCATAAATATTAACAATTTATTTCAATTTTTTATTAGAATTATTTTCAATTCAATTTGTTTGGTACAAAAATCGGTGCAATGTTAGAAAAATACGGTTGCATTTTTTAGAAAAATTGATTATTTTTTTATTTGGTTTAAAAAAAATCAAAAGTTTATTGGTAGGAAAATCGGTTTCATTTCAAGGAGTAACTAATGATTGAAATTTAAAATTAGATTTAAAATAAATAATGGGTGAAAATCCCTAAAAAATTCTACTTTTTTCTAACTTTAATTTTGTTTAATAAATAAGATCCTTTAATTTTCTAAAAATTTGTTAACTAATAACTAATAATATGCAATTTTGGATAAATTCGAACACCTATGTAGTACTTTACGTGCCAAATAATCAAATTAATAATGTTGTACATAAGAAAGTGTTTAATAACATATAAATTTCATTTTCATGAAATTTTTAATGGCATGAGACAATTTAAATAAAAAAATACCTTTTAAAAAAAGTGTTGGCAATGAATGTCATATGACATTTTGTACAGACATCGTCGACTACACAATAATGATGGTAATCAATTACTTTTTATAATATCTTTAATCATAATTTGATTTTTATCTTTATATACAATGTTCTAATCGTGTTAATATTCTTTTTATTCTTATGCATAAATAATTGGTTTATAGGTTTGATGCTCACTGAAGAACAAATCAAGAACCTAACCCTTGCTGAGATTGAGAATTTATTGAGACGACGTGGGTCAAGTCTTCGTGAATACTCAACTATGCCATTTCCGGATAGGGAGAACATCAATTCAAGTTCGAATCGTTTAATTTTGGATGAATTGAATTATGATCGAAAGGCCCTCGCTGTTGAACACGATATGCTTCTTAAGAAAATGACAGCTGAACAGAGGAGTGTCTACTCAAAAATTATGTCCGCTGTTGAATCCGGCCAAGGAGGGCTCTTTTTTGTATATGGTTATGGTGGAACTGGGAAGACGTATCTGTGGAGGACTTTATTTGCTGGTTTGAGATCCAAAGTCGATATAGTCTTATGTGTCGCAGCTAGCGGAATAGCATCGCCAGGTCGACGAACAACGCATTCTCGATTTGCTATACCATTGAATCCTCAGCAAGAATCTACTTGCAACATCAATCAGTCAAGCCCTCTAGCGTAATTGATAATTCGTGCTTCTCTAATAATATGGATGAAGCACCAATGATGCACAAGCATTGTTTCGAAGCTGTACAGACATCGCTGCAGGGTATTATGGGAGCAATTGATCCTTTGAACTTGAACAAACCATTTGGTGGGAAGTAGGTTGTTTTTGGTGGAGATTTTTGACAAATCCTTCCTGTCATTCCAAAGGGTAGCCATCAGGATATAGTCAATGCTGCCATTAATGCTTCTGACATATGGAGAAGTTGTACAGTGCTTAGGCTTACGAAAAACATGCGCCTTCAGGGACTTGCTAATACGGATGAACGTGATGAGCTTGCACGGTTTGCAGATTGGATAGCCAACATCGGAGATGGAACTATCGGGGGGTCGAATGATGGATGTGCACCTATAGACATACCTGAGGACATCTTGCTTCAGCCATCTGATGATCATATTGCTCAAATCGTTGAAAGCACATATCCAATGTATAAAGAGGCACTCGACGATCCAAGTTATTTGAAGGATAGGGCTATATTAGCGTCGACGTTGGATGTGGTCGAGTCTATCAAGGAGTACATGACATCATTAAATTTGTTGGATGGTCGTATGTACTTGAGCTCTGACAGTACGTGCCAGTCGGATTCTAATAATGATTTTTTGTTTGATCTCCATACGCCTGAGTTTTTGAAAAGTATCAAGTGTTCCGGAATATCGAACCATGAGTTGTATTTGAAGATTGGAACTCCAGTCATGTTGTTGCAACATGGATCATTCTATGGGTTTGTGTAATGGGATACGGTTGGTTGTGACAAAGCTATCCACTCAGGTTCTTGAGTGTAAGATACTCACAGGAGATCATGCTGGTGATAAGGGGCTGATTCTAAAAATGGCCATAACTCCTTCTGATGTTAGAATTCCTTTCAAGTTCCAGTGACGACAGTTTTCAATTATAATTTCTTACGACATGACTATAAACAAGAGCCAGAGACAATCATTATCTCATGTTGGCTTATTTCTTAAGAAACCAGTGTTCAGTCATGGCCAATTATATGTTGTTGTCTCCCGTGTCACTAACCGAAAAAGGTTTGAGAATCTTAATTTGTGGCGAAGATGACGTGCCAAAGAATCAAACCAATAATGTTGTATATAGGGAAGTGTTCAATACTATATGATCTTTCAGTTTAATTATATGTTTATATGACTATTCTTATGATCATGATCATTGCATCATTACACAATTTATATACAAAATTGTCTTTAAAAAAGCGCATAGATAATAATATCCCCGTGCATCGCACGGGTGATTACTAGTGTATAGAAGAGAACGAGCGAACGTGCGATGTGAATCCGCAGAAGAATCGCAACCGATTTGAAGGAGCGGACTTAGTCGTACAGAGCGAGGAAGAGGAAATTATTTGATCTGATTGTGCACGTGCAGTGTGATAAGAGAATGGGCCAAAACTAAACACATATGGGCCAAACAGATTGGGCTTAGAATTTTGAAAGGAGAATGGGCCAATAACAAAATAATCAATATGGGTCAAATATTACTCAAAGCTCAATAAGGCAACCGCGATAACAAGAATTTCCGATCGATTCAATTGACGACGAATAACAAATATAATTACACGACTTATTATATCAATTAGACCACATCTATTTAAATATTAATAAGTCTAAACGAAAAATGTCGAGCAATCATGCCATATAGACAATTATTTCAAACAATAATAATAAGATTAGTAAAAATACAAATACACATTTTAACTAAATAACAACACCTAGACAATTTAGGCAAATAATTACAGTTTGACACATAAATCATTTTAGACATTTAAATAATATTTAGTATCAATAATAATAACAACAAATAAAGATAAATAATAATAATAATAATAATAATAATAATAATAATAATAATAATAATAATAAAATAATAATAATAAATTATTCCCAAATATTCAATAATCAAACGGGACATTACAGATATATATTACTGTTTTGTATTATATATATATATAAATAAATAGTAAAATACAAACGAACTTAATAATATCAATTCAAATGCAACACACTAATTAAGATTTTTTTTTCTTGACAATATTAACCCTATTTAATGGATGTTATGGGAAATGATGGAGATGAGATATGAAGAGACACTATGTATTAGATAGAGGGTTAAAAATAGAAAAATGTGAATAAAATATGTAAAACGACATTTAGTTTATCAATGATCAATTAAGTCAAAGTGACAAATAATAAAAATAGGAGGGAGTATATATTATTATATATTTTAGTATGACACATGTTACTTGTGCGATTTATATGTGTTATATTATAATAAATTTTCTACCTTATAACATATAACTACATTAAACATAAATATATTAATTGATAAATAATTTTATTCTCTAATTAATTTTAATAAATAATTTTATTATTATTATAGAGATAAATATAATTTATTTATTTTATATATACAATATGGATGTCAAATCGAAGTTCATCAAAAGATTATTAATTTGATATATTATATATGTAAAATCGACAATAAATACAAAAGTTATCAACTTTTAAAATATATTTGCAATTCAATGATTATAATAGGAAATGATATTAACATACAATTAATACAAATATTAATTTATATCCAAGTCTAACTCCAAAACATGATTTTTTGCCAAATAGGATTCCAAAACATGAGAGTTTGCCACGTAGGCTCAGCGCATTCTGAAATTATATATAGAGGAGATTATTATGACCACTGACCGTTGACTCCGGCGTTGACTGTTGACTTTCGGCGACTTTCAACGGGAATCATTGACTTCAGGCGTTGACCGTTGACTCCGGCGTTGACCTATTGAACTTAGTATGCATCATGTATGAAAGAATAATTAAAGTCAACAAATCTTGCAACTAAAGACAACTAACCTTGCAACTAAAGACAACTAACTTTGCAACTACAGACAACTAACCTTGCAAACTGAATACAACTAAAAATTGCAAATAAAAACAACTAACCCTGCAATACGATAGAACTAACTTTACAACTACAGACAACTAACATTGCAAGTAGAGAAAGCTAGCACTGCAACTAGACATAACTTACCTTGCAACTAAAGATAACTAACCTTGCAACCAAAGACAATTAACCTTGCAACTAAAGACAACTAACCTTGCAAACTGAATACAACTAAACATTGCAAATAAAAACAACTAACCATGCAACAAGATAGAACTAACTTTGCAACTATAGACAACTAACCTTGCAACTAGAGAAAACTAACATTGCAACTAGACAGAACTAACCTTGCAACTAAACACAACTAACCTTGCAACTAAAAACAACTAACCTTGCAAACTGAATACAATTAAACATTGCAAATAAAAACAACTAACCCTGCAACAAGATAGAACTAACTTTGCAAACACATTTACACTAACTTTGTCTCACCATATATACTTCATACACAATACATATTATGATCGACGGCTCAACGCCGGAAGTCAACGATTTTCGCTAGAAGTCAACGGTCAACTCCGGAATTCAACGGTCAACGCCGGAGTCAATTAAATATTATTTTTATTATTTAATTAATGTATATTTTAATTGATTAACATAAATCCATTATCTAGACAAAATGAGTGGCTAAGATTGAGTCTTAGGTACTCATTTTAAGGAGTGGTCTTATTGGATCCACCCCTAAAATTATATGTTATACATATAAAATAAATAAAAATTATATATTAATTAAACCGGTTCGACCACTAATCCGACAAGTGAACCATTGAACCGATAGCTTAACCGATTCGATGAGCGGTTCAGTTTTTAGAACATTGGCTAATATCTACTGCTTGTGAGCGATGTACTTGTGCAGGTCTCCAACATTATTCAAAATCCGTGAAAATTTCATTTTCCCGCTCATACAAAACAAAACAAGAACAATTGCTTAATCTCATCTCATCCTCCATTATCTCACCCACGAAAAAAAAAACACAGAGCATAGCACCTGCCTCCATACGTCATAACACAAATGTCGACGCCATCTGCTCGCCGGCTGAAAGAACGCGGCGGCGGAGGCACCAAAATAGCCGCACCTCCCTCAAGAAAAATCTCCCCGGTTGCAGGAAAATCAATTTCGATGGGAAAGGAGAATCCGCGGTCCACATCCCGGGTCCGATCTGCAGCCCAAAAGCCCGATATACGGCCCATGGCACGGACAGACAAGTTCGCGGTGGAGGAGCCTCGTTCCAAGTGGTCTATTTCCTCGGTGCCGAGAGGTAGGAGCTCCAGTCCCGCTGAGTTTACTAGGGTTTTGTCCGATTTGAGAAAAAACTCTTCTAGGGTTTCTCTAGACCCACCTAAAAGAAAAGAAAAAGGTGTTAGTTTGAATGGGTTTATTCAAAAGTTTGATCTTGAGGAAAGAGTTTTTAAAGGTTTGGTGAAAAATAGGAAAAATTTAGGTGAACTGGAGGGAGGTTTTCATGAAAAAGGAGAAGTTAAGGTTAAGGCTGTGTACAATAGGATCAGTGATAAAATGGTGGGAAAGAATTTGGCCTCTGTTCCGCCAGAAAGAGCAGACTTTGAGAAATCGGCAACTGAAGATATCACGAGAAATGCAAGAAATGTGAAAGTAAATGATAAAATTCATAATAGGGTTTCAAATGGGAGTAGTGAAAACATGGAAAACTATTTGAACTCCTTTTTTATGAAGAGCTCAAATCTTGAGAACTGTGATGAAAAGTCTCCTTTAGAATTTGAACTTAAGAGCAGTACATTCTCTGGGGGCGTAAAGATGAAATTTTGCTCTGGTGAAGCTCTTTCTGGGTTCAATTCAGTAGAATCCACTATGGTTAGTGGAGTAAGTAACTCTCCTACTGTACCAAAAGAAAACGTCCAACACAAAAATCCCAGTAAGCTTCAGGAGAAACTTGCCTTCTTGGAAGATAAAGTGAAGAGGATATCATCTGACATAAACAGGACCAAAGAGCTTTTGGATCTGAATAATGTAGACGCCTCCAAGATGATATTGTCTGATATTCAGGCGAAAATTACTGGGATCGAGAAGGCGATGGTTCATGTTGGTAGAGACGGAGATGTTGAGATGGGGTTAGTGAGAAGTAAAGAAATTGAGGAAAAAGGCAAAGAAAAGATAATTATAGATTCGAAAAGTTTGGTTAAAGGTTTGAGTGCTGAAGAAATTGAAGCACGTCTTTTTCCTCATCATAAGTTGTTGAGAGACAGGGCCTTATCCAGGACAACATCAAGAGATTCTGAGACTGATGCATCCATCCACTCATCCTGTAATGTAAATACGGTTAAAGTAATTTCTTCAGATGAAAATGACATTACATCAGAATTTCTGGCTTCTTTGAGTAAGGAAGATGAATATACAGATGAAAGCAAGATTCAAGAAACGGATGAAAGCAAGACTTGTGTTGGCGAGAGTTTTTCTCTAAATGCATTGAGCAGAAAAGTAAATATAGATGCTTTGCTGATGGCTGAAGAAAAGCTCGATGAATTTGATGATCAAGAGTTAGAGCCAGCCATGGTGTTCGATGAGGGACTGGGAGAAAATAATACATACAAGTTGAATGACATTGGATGCAAAACCTCGATTGGGGGATGGCTTGTGTCTGAAGGAGAGTCCGTGCTTCTTGCTCATGATGATGGCTCGTGTTCTTTCTACGATATTGCTAATTGCGAGGTTTGAATATTTTCCCACAACTTCACTTTTTAATATAGCTTTATAGCATCAAAATTTTTCTTTCCTTCAATTAGATGCAAAATGCTAATGCGTAGGTTATCATGAAGTGTAAAAATCTCGTAGTGGTCATACAAAACATAAATACTTAGTGTATGGTGCATGTGAATCCATTACTTTGGATTTGTGAAATCTAGTACTTTTAAATTTAAAGTTGATTTCATTGTTCTATTTAAGTTCAGGCTTGATTATTTTGCTGTATCATGAAATGGACCCATTATGTACTAATCCTTCTACAACAGTTTTAACCAGTTATTCTTTAAGCTATGGTAACAATTTGATTCATTTCAGAGAAAAGCCGAATACAAGCCACCTTTAGGAATCTTACCAAACGCGTGGCAAGACTGTTGGATGATCCGTGCTCCTAGTGCCGATGGATGCTCTAGCAGATACGTTGTGGCAGCATCAGCTGGAAACTCTGTGGGCTCAGGCTTTTGCTCGTGGGATTTTTACACAAAAGGCATAACAGCTTTCCACACTGAGGATGAAAAGACCACATCTGCAAGAACAGCCCTTGCTCCTTTACCAAACAACACCATGTACAGGAAAAAGGGTCTCTCGACTTTTATGGCTAATGAAAACCTGCAGTGGTGGTATAAGCCATGCGGGCCACTTATTACATCCACGGCTAGTTGTCAGAGGACGGTTCACATATACGACATTCGAGATGGTGAACAAGTAATGAAATGGGAGTTGCAGAAACCGGTTTTGGCCATGGATAGCTCAAGTCCTTTGCACTGGAGGAATAGAGGAAAAGTGGTGATTGCAGAGTCAGATGGAATTTCTTTGTGGGATGTGAATTCTCTTAGTTCTCATGCTTTGATGTCTGTATCCTCATGTGGTCGTAAGATTTCGGCTCTCCATGTAAATAATACAGATGCCGAATTAAGCGGAGGAGTTCGACAAAGGTAACAAAAGTGAATCAATATAGACTTGAGTTGGGTGCATGAAGAAATATGTTTTTAGTTACATAATTATGTCAGCGTTAAGGTTTGAATTCTTGTTCATTAGAGCATTTTGATTAATTTTTCAATTGCATTCATCATTTTCCATTTGACTTTGTGTTACTGTTCCTGGTGAAAGATGCTTAATTAGTTTTGGGGATGCTCACAAAGAAGTATCATTGAGGTTTGAATTCAGTATTCAAATTATAGGGTGCAACTATAATATTCTCATCATTGTGATAGGGGGTTTGAATGTTTTCTGCTTATGAAGGGGTTTAAAAGAAAGATAAATTAAGAACTCATGGGTACGTTTAGTAAGTTTGTATGTTAGTTGTTTTTTTCATTATTAGGTAAAACTTCAGAGGTACTTCTAGTAACTACACCGCTTGGTTTTATTAGTTGATGACTTCTATTATGATATTAATTTCAGACATAATAAATTACCTTTGTGATTCAGCCAAACTGAATAAATATTTAGTCATATTTCAGCAGTTGCTAATGCTCTTTCAATGTGTGATACACTCGCCATTGAGGTTTACACTTGTTTAACAGTGTTACCTCAGTCCAAAACTTCATTCTGTAAAACCGAAACATTGTATCAAATGTGTTTTACATTGTTGAAAGATCTTCGGCTTTCTACCATCAATTTACTGTTTCTAGAATGAACATTTTAATGACCCAGTTTTATTATTTCATTTATTACTCTTTTGACACTTTACTTATCTGTGACATTTTTGTTGTGCAGAATTAATTCACTTGATGCAGAAGGAAATGATGGCGTGTTTGGCACTTCCGACTCAATCAACGTGCTCGACTTCAGAAACCCGTCTGGCATAGGCCTCAAGATACCAATCAAGATTGGAACAAACATGTATTCAGCTTTTTCCTGCGGTGACCAAATCTATATTGGATGCTCCACTTTAAAGTCGGTGGGCAAAAATCACAGCTCTTCCCAAATCCAACAGTTCTCCCTTCGGAAACATCAGCTTTTTAGTACCTATGAATTACCGGAACCAAACAATGCACAGTGCCAATTCACAAAACTGACACAAGTTTGGGGAGACTCGAGCCTTGTCATGGGAATTTGTGGACTTGGCTTGTTTGTTTTTGACTTTTTGAAGGATGATAGAATATTGCTACCCTATGAACCGGACAATGGTGGTGTTTGTAATGTGAGGGAAGTTATTGGGCCAGATGACATGTATTACCCGTCTTTTGATTATTCGGCCTCCAGGGTTCTTATTATATCTAGAGACCGTCCTGCTCGGTGGAGGTACTTGTTGTAAGCTAATGCTTTTGATTAAGGTGCATAGACTTTTAGCAATAACTTATTGCATTCAACAAGTACTCGTGTGAAATCTGTGTTATGAGTTTATACCTTTTTCCATTGTCACCGTGTTATATTGATATAGATCGAGTTGTATTGTGATTATGAAGATATTGGTTGATGCTACTTTAAGTGAGTGATATTATTACACAATTTTAGTCTTTGGCACTCCATGTTTTTGCCTGTCCTTTTTCTTACTTGATTGAGATTTTCTGTAATTTTGGATATTACTATACCTAGTCATGACCAAAACTCGGTTCCAGGCCACGATATGGAGGAACCGCAACCTTCCCGGATGTAGGCACAGGCCGATTCACTGAACCGCTGGATCTAGGCTGGTTCAGTGAACTGCTAGTTTCGAGCCGATCCGATTTAATTAAAAATTAAAAATAAAAATAAATTTGTGGGTCAGAATTGGCCCGACGGGTCAAAAATTACAAATTTGTGGTCCGGAATTGGGCCTGTCAAACCACGGGATCGGTTCAAGGCTCGCCGTTTCAGGGCCGGGTCGGGCCGACTCGAGGCCATGACTAATAATACCTGTGATTACGGGGGTGTTTATAAAAAAAATATACTTAAATTTTGTAAATAAAAAAGTAAAAGAGAAGTTTTTAATTTGAATTATAAATAATTTTTAAAAAACATGCATTATGTTTTATTTAAAATGAGACTTTTTACTTGTATGATTTGTCCGTTTTATATTATAATAATTTTTTTGATTCATATGTAGTGAATTTATATATAATATTTAAATTGATAATATTTATTTTAATAATTTTTAATTAGTATTAGTAGATGTTTTAATTTTATAATAAATAAAATAAAAATTATCTACTTATTTTATAGATGCAACATGAATATCAAATTAAAGTTTGTCAAAAGATAGTTAATTTGATATATATATATATTTTTCTTTTTAGGTGGCCGCGCGAACGCAAGCCCCCACGACCACAAATTATGACGTAGGCTCGACCCCAAAGCGGTCGACCTTAGGTGAGATGCACCTCCAAAGTGCAATGGAGGCCGCCACCCTAGACCATGGGCCTTCATGACTGCCCAATAACCCCGTCCAGCTAAGTAGTTAATTTGATATATATTATATATAAAAAACTGATAACAACAACAAAAGTTATTAATTTTAAAATGTATTGTAATTTAAGTTAGTCAATTATTTTACAATTTTAAGAGTTCTAATCGATATGAATAGAATCAATATTTACATTACTACCCCGAAGCATAAAAAATTGACATATAATATTACGAAACATCAGAATTTGACAAAGGATTATGAATCACGCTCCAATGAGAATGATGCTTAGTGAAAGAAATAAGAACAAATCGTAGTCATTAGACCAAATAATGTAATGGCTAATAAAAAGCCAAAATTATACTTCATTAAAGGTAAAGTGGTAATTTTCCACACTCAAACAGTGGGTCTCACGCCAAGTTTTGTAGTGATCCTTTGAAGTTTAGAAGACTTCACTTCGTTGGTAACCTCTAATTGCCTTTAAAAAATTTTTCATGCATCTATTGCGGCGGAACACTGAATGATCATCTTGTGACGGGTTGTGTCAACCGCCGACATAATAGCATAGAGAGCACGAATGTTTGCTTCTTCTCCAAGCTTTTCAATGTCACTTCATAGATCTCTTGTTTTTTCAATCATCTTATATAAGGTTGTCTCCGTTGGCGAAGATTACTTCTTTTTAGGTGGTGATTTCTACATCATGTGCAATGACTAGCCCATCTCTAATACTTTCCAAGTTTCTCTTTCCAAGGACCGCAAGAAAACCATCATCATGGACTTCCTATCTTATTTTGACAATACCAGAATGAAGGGCGTGAAATAGACAAGATTTATGGTGCCCGACCCGAAGAACATTGGATCTTTATCATGTGATCAGAATAGGACCACTGCACTATTGTCAATTGAAATGAAGCGGCGGAGTAAATAGAGTAAGCAATGTGTATTTGAACACTGTAGTTAAAAGCAGAAGCAATATAAAAACAAATATATATTCGGAGAGCGTCTCACAACCCCTCAGAGATCTTTCATTAGTAGACCGGTTTGCGCACAATGTACAACTTGGAGTTACACAAATAGGACTACCTCTCAATCTAACCAACACTGTACCCGACTCTATCACTTACTTCTTTGGCCACAACACCTGGTCTTCAAACTAGCTACAGATCCCTCCTAGTGACAAAAGTACTTAATTCCTAAGCCGTCAAATTGTTTGTGAATAAAGAATAAAAACAGTTCTTTGCATCATGTTAGAACACACTGAATCACTGTAAAAACAAAAGAAACATAAAAAGATCACTAACACTCAATAAGAGTATAGAATGGTATAAATGATAATTGCACCAGTCTTTCAATGAGTCTTTGATCACGCATATATACAAACTTCGCAAAGGTAAGGAGTCTTCTTATTTCCATATATAGTCTTCTTCACGTCCCATGTGAGGTTGATTTCCTTCCAAATAGTTTCCTTCTAACTTAGATGTGATTTCCTTCTTGTTGGAGCCGAGATCCTCTTAAATGTGGATCCTCCTACAAATAAATTGAACAAGAATTATAGTAGTGGATTTAATATATATAAACAATATCTACTAAATACTAATATATATATATATATATATATATATATATATAGGGTCGCGTTCCGGTGAGAATGGTGTTTAGCGAAAGAAATAAGAATAAATCGTTGCCATTCGATCGGATGATCAAGTAGCTAAAAAACAACCATATTTATACATTCATTAAGGGTAATGTAGTAATTTAATACACACAAGCAGTGGGACCCACCACACACCCCAACTCACACGTGACATGTGGCTGTCTCCCTCACAAATCTATCTCTCTCTCTACACACACACGACACAGATACACATACAAATACACGCAACTCTCGTCACCGTCACCTGCCATCGCCGGCCGTCGCCCGCCATCGCCAACCGTCGCCCGCAGCTGCTCTCACGGCAGCACCTCCATCGTGGCCCCTACTCTCGCCGCCTCGCCGTGACTTCCATGCCATCCGTCGCCCCTAGCCGGCGCATCTCACCTCCGCCCGGACTCTCGCCGGCATCGTGGCTGACCGATGGCCTAGACGCCGCCGCACGTCACTGGTTACAGCCGCCGCCGGACATGGTGGAGATCCGGATCGCTGGACTTAATCTCGACTCCACCGACATCATCTCCACCGCCGAGCTCCGACACATCGGCAATCGACAGCCGTCATCTTCGTCATTGTTACTCCACCTCGTCGATTGAGATGTGACGACGTCGGAAAATTCGGCCTTCAAGCTCGAAGGTGGAGTTTCAATGGCGGAAATTTGAAAAAAAAAAAAAGAAAACTGAAAGTCAGAAATCGGCCGACCCACTTACAGGCCACCAGATAATGGACGCTGTAGAAAGCGACGCCGGACGTCGCCTGCTCGATAAGGACGGCCGCGTTGAGGTTGGGGGTAGATTAATAACGATTTGGCCCATTTGGGGGTTGGGGTTTTCTTTTTGAAAATTAGATACTCTTTGAGGACCTAATTGCAATTTGATGAAGTTTGACTATATTTTAATTTGGTTCATTTGCCAATATGTAATTTATAGAAAGTTTAATAATTCATATTACACATAAATAAAAAATGCCAAATATGTTGTGTACATTAACATTAAATATATTTTGTATATTCACATTATATAGTGTGTATTTCCCATTTAATTAAATTTTATATTTTTGAATTGCACATAAAAAAAAAAACCTTGAACTGCACGATGCATAATAATATTAATCATGATGCACATTAGTGACCATCAGATTGCACAACAGCGTCTCCAGATGCACATTAATGAGTGCAATGACACTACATGACTGAAAAAAAAATACTGTTATTTATTTTCAACAAACTATACTAAAAAATATTAAATAAAAAATAAATTTATTAAATATATTTTTTGAAATAAATTAAAATATTAAAATAATGTAATAATAAAATAAAATAATAGATAAAATATTGAATAAAATAAATAATATATAGTAGTGCACTTTATATATCAACACTTTATATAGCAGCACGTTGTACTTTATAAAATAACACATTGCACCTTACAGCACAACACGTTGCACCTTACGATACAACACGTTGCACTTTATATCATGCTTTTTAAAAATATTTACTTACCATAATATAAAATATCAAATAAAAAATATAAATACTAAAACGATATAAAAAAAATTATAAATGCAAAAAAATAACGATAATTGAAATACACATTATTGAAGTTTATAAATTCGAAACACATAAAAAATATTCGATCAGTTGATTGGACAATAAAGATAGACGAATTGCACATTGTTGTCTGCTCGATTGCACTTTATGGATTTTGATTTTTTTATATTGTATTTGCAACTATAAATATAAATTATTAAATAAAAATATTAAAATATAAAATGTATTTTATAATATACATAATAATATAAAAAAATTTGCAATAATTAATAAATTATAGTAAAAATAATAATTAAAAAGCTATTTAAATTATTTAGGTTAATTCAATGTACAATTATACATATAATTTATACATAATTTATATGGTAACGTATAAATTGGACAGTGCACTTTATATAACGGAATATCGCACTTTATAAAAGAATACGTTGCACTTTATCACCTCATCTATCTAAAAAAACATGATATTGTTTTATTTAAATAACTAAAACAAAGACAAACTATATTAAAAAATATTATTTTGTAAATTGTTTATACAATATCGTCTACAAATGACAAGATTAAATTTTTCGATTCAAAATTTTATATTATTAACATCTATATATTTTTACTTTTAATTTTAAAATATTGACTACAATATTATAAATGTATATATAATAAGAGAATTCAGTTATTTCGGTTAAGTCGAATAACTGACGAATAATTTGTTTCGATTAGTTATGTTAATTCGGTTAACCAATCAAATAACCCATTTGTTTCGTTCGGTATTAGTATTGTTTGGGAAAAACATAAAAAAAAATTAATACACTAATAGTTCACAGTAATGTTATACGGATTGCATAATAATAACTATCAGACTGCACATTAACGATTATCAGATTGCACCTTAGCATCTCAAATCGAACGAAATAAAATTTTCAGTTAAAAATTTCATATTTTAGTTTGATTATCTGTTTTTACTTTTAAAATGGCATTTAATTCATTTCGATGTCAGCTTTAATTTTATTTTTAAATAACTGAGTTGTAACTGAGTTGTCCGAACTATATTAAAAATATTATTATGATTTTTTTATATATTCTTATACATAGCGGATGCACATTACAGTTATAATAATTGAACATTAATTATCATCGAATTGCACAATATCTAACTAACTCGACCAAACTAAAATTTTTGCTTCAAAATTTTATATTTCGGTACAATTATTTTATTTTTTCATTAAAAAAAACGATTATTTCAGTTCAATGTATTGACTTTTCTTTTTGTTTTAAATAACCAAAATGCTAAACTATATTAAAAATATAATAATTATTTTATTTATATTTTTTATGCAAAAGTACTATTTATTTATTTATGTAAAAACATAAAAATGTTAAATTATGAATGGTGGATTAACCATGAACTAAACTGTCCTACTATTTTTTTTTTTCCAAACAATAAAACATTATATAAACTCAAATCATAAAGTCTAGTGCAAAGGTATAACCAAATGGCTACAATAACAATACCAGCAAAACAATGCTGATAACCGAGTAATAGGGAAAAGCACACAATCAACTCCCCAAACTCGCCACACAAAAAAAATAAAATAAAATAAAATTACAATACTAATCAAAGTTCCTATTCTTCACAGCATAGAAATTGTGATTAGGTCCCTGCACTATATTATAAATTATGAAAAATTGTGATTAGGTCCCTGCTTATTATCAAATTTCCAAAACGAAGCCCTAATGTTAATCTAATTTACAGTAACAACACCACAAAATCAAATTTCACAATCTGCAATCAAGATCCAAGAATCAAATTCACAATCTAAAATCACGAGCTTCACGAGCAGTTAATCTAATTTACAATAATAACACCACAAAATCAAAATTCACAATATGCAATCAAGATCCACAAATCAAATTTCACAATCTAAAATCAAGAGCTTCAGGAGTAAAACACCGGCAGCGGGACTTTGGAGAATAACAGTTCGTCGTTGAGGTGTATGTCGACGACCGAGATAAGCTCCGTCGGCAGCGGGTGGGCGGTGCGACGGCCAGCGTCGGAGAGGAAGGGGATAATAAAGCTCGAGCTCTGCCGGGTTTGCCCTGGTGGTCCGACGAGGGACGGCGTTGGATTGTTGGAGTCGAGATTGCTCAGTCGAGTGGAAGCGGTGGACTGGTGGCGGCGAAGGAATTCTTGTGGCTGTGGCGTGGTGGACTTGTGGGGGCTACGGACGGGGAGGGCGGAGGCGAGATGGCTCAGTCGAGGGGAAGCACGGTGGACTGGTCGCGGCGGAGGAATTCCGGTGACTGCGGTGTGGTGCACCGGTGGCGGGCTGAATTTTGTGTGTGTGTATGTGTGTGAGAAATACGGATTGTGTGAAAAATAAAGAGAGAGGATGATGAAATAGAAATCATGTGATTAATTGGTGAGTGGGTCCCACATAATATATGTGTTGACCAACTTACCCTTAATTATTGATCAAATGCACATATTTGATCATAATATGATCAAATAATTATTAGAATGCCATTAATGATTGACCCTAGTTTGACTTCATCATACCCATTGATATGATTGATCACATGGTCCAGATTTATTCTTATTTCTTTCACAAGGAATCATTCTCATATGATCCCTTATATATATATATATATATATATATATATATATATATATAATTACTAGTTGATGTATTTAATAAAACATTTAATAAAATCTATTTTCATTTCCCTCCAAACGTAGTTACATTTTTTTAATTAATTACTCACTAATCTGCTAAAACCGCTACACCTTAATATATATATTTTTATTATTTACTTTTTGGATCAGTTACTAAATTAATTCTAAATTTGTAACGGCTAATGTTGGAACTTAAAGTTGATTGACACATTCAGAGCCGTAACCGCTATATTTGGTTGCATTGTTAGAAAAAAAATATGATTGACACATATTTTTTTTTTTTTTCTAAAAATCAGAAACACCAATAATTTTTTTTTATTTATGTTAATTTTCTTAATATATGCCACAAATATATAAATTATTTTATTCATGTTACTAATGTAAACGTTGCATGGTTAAAATAAAATTTAAATCTCAATTGATTTTGAATGATAAAAATAACTTAAGAAAAAGTAATAATTTTTATATAATAGAAGTACATGTCTAATTAATAAATATAAACAAAAACGTGTTATATATCTGTGCAAATGCACACTATCAAATACTAGTATATATATATATATACTTACCATACTTAATAAAGAACGGTTTTTTTTTTTATTTTTTTTTATTTTTAAATTAAGAAATTGATAAAAATAAAGAATATGAAAATAGAAGAGAATCATCGTTATTAGCTGGTAGGAAAGTCCAGCTTATCTATATATATATATAATTACTAGCTCAATACATTTAATAAAACCTATTTAATTTTACCTATGTGGCAATTTAACAATTTTCCCTCCAAAAACCGTTACATTTTGATGTATTAATCTTTCATTTAATCATTAAATAATTAATACTCATCACTTCAAAATTACAAAAATTATTTTAAACTTTTGATTAATGACAGTTGACCATATAATGTGTTGACCGTATAATGTGATTAGATGTTATTATTGTTGTTACATTTAATTTTTTTTTTTGAAAATAAAAAATATATTTGAAATTCCTAAATAAATAATAAATAATTCACAAATAAAATACGTACCAAAATATACATTACATCCAATCAGATAAACGCAATTTAAAAAAATAATATTCTAACTCTTTTAATTGTAAATTTGGTCTGCAAAAAAGTGAAAGAAAAATAATTAATCATCATATACATACAGACTCACAATAATTTATTTATATCTGTGCAAATGCACATGTCGAATACTAGTTAAGGAAACCAATGGCTTTGCCAAGATACCCGTTACATATTTTGTAACGGCTACTTTTTCACTTTGAGCTGTCAACGAAAAGAAGAGAAACAAAATTAGATTTTGGGTGATAATTCCCTTTCCTTTTCTCCGAACGTCTTTCCTCAACATTTCCAATCAAAACTCTGCTAAGACATAAATCTTGACTGAAACCTCACAGTAAGAACCATTCTCTCCTCTCTCAATTGTTCATCCATGGCGCCCACACCTTCATCAAAATCGAACCATTCTACAAGACCCAACACAGCCCACCACCAATCCAGGACTCCTCAGTCAAAGCACCGCCTTCAGTTGAATTGCTTGCCGTCCGAGCACCCAATTGAAGTCATTGGCAGAATCAAGCCCAGTGCAAACCCTAACTCAGCCCTGCAAATCAACGGAGATGGAAAATCGGTGAGAGTGCAAACAGAGATTGGGTACAGAGACTTCAGTCTGGACGGGGTCTCCTATTCGGAAGAGGACGATCTCGAGGGTTTTTATCACAAGTTTGTGGAGTCGAGGGTTAATGGTGTCAAGTTGGGCCAGAAATGTACGGTCATGATGTATGGGCCCACGGGCTCGGGCAAGAGCCACACAATGTTTGGGTGCTTTAAGCAGCCCGGGATAGTGTATAACTCTCTCAAGGGAATTTTGGGTGAAGAGGAAAATGGACAGAAGTTGACATTTGTTCAGGTCACTGTTTTGGAAATTTATAATGAGGACATTTATGATCTGCTGTCAGCAGGCAACGGATTCAGTCTTGGCTGGTCAAGAAACAGTAATGCTTCTAAGGTTAAAAAA
>BKCP01007515.1:253046-339406 GCA_008636005.1 Striga asiatica
ATTCCTTTGAGGACGATAAGTCCAAAATCTTGATGATACTGTGCACGAGTCCCGACCCAAAGGAACTACACAAAACCATTGCCACCTTAGAATACGGCGCAAAGGCCAAGTGCATAGTCCGAAGTCCTCATACGCCTGTTAAGGATAGAGCAGCCGAAGATTCTTCATCTGCTAAGATTTTAGGGTCAAGACTAGCGGCACTTGACCAGTTCATCTGCAAGCTACAGGTTGAGAATAAAATAAAGGAAAAAGAGAAGAATGAGGTAAAGAAAGATCTGAAACGCAAAGAGGAGGAAATTTCTCGGCTGAGAGCAAAACTTATCTCAGGGGTGGGCCAAGTAAGAGAGGAGGAGATCAACTTGAAAGTCCATGAGCGTACTCGACTGCTGAAAAATGAACTCGAGAGGAAAATAATTGAGTGCCAGAATATGGCCAATGAGGTTCTAGAGATGGAGAGGAGAAAGATGGAGGAGAAAATGTCTCAACAGAAGAGGGAGGTCGAATTTCTAAGGCAGCGTTTGGAGGATATCGAGAAAGAGCTCCTTTGCCAATCATCAGTAGAAATTGGCAGCGGGAATTTCATGAAAAGGCTGCTGGAAGCCTGTAATGAGGACTCGGATATGGTGAAGTCGATGGACCTTTCCAAATCAATCGACATGGAGAATACTACTAACACTGTTGTTTTGGGATGCATTAACAACAGCATTAATGAAGGAATGCATGGTTTCTTGCCCAGCAAGGCATGCCTGACAACTGTGTACGAGGAGGATGAGTATGAAAATGAGAATGACGATGAGGTGCAGAAAGAGGTTATCGAGGAGAAAAGAATGGTAGTCACACCAGAAGCTTCATTCTCGAATGACGAGTTCGAAAGTTATGACGATGCGAACAGTTCCCGTCAACTAAGGAATCAGAATATTTTCACTCTCTGTGGGAATTATCGAGAGATCTCTCAGCAAAATAGTAGCACTAGTAATGTTAATGATTGTGCTCCAGGAGATAGAAATCCTTTGGATGATGATGATGGTGTTGACGTTTATGTGAAATGGGAGGCATCTAAGGAGAATCCAGGGAAGCTAATCACAACTCTGAAGGTTTCAAAGGATTCGAGTCTTACTGATTTGAGAAAGTTGATCGAGATTCATCTCAGTGGGGAAGCTTTCTCTTTTCTTGTTCTTGAGGTATGTTGTTCTTGCTGCTGTTGCATATTGTTTGGTACCAGTCATCATGAACTTAGCATTTAGGGATGCATTTCATTTAATTGATGCGCTTTGCTTGCTGATCAAAATGTTGGAAAATGATGCCAGGTTTTCGGACAATTAGTCTGCATAAGTTCAGGATATACGGAAACTAAGATGTTCAATCAAAGTAAAGAAACCTTAATGTGTTATGGGGTAACTAATAAATGTGAGAGGTTTCTAGAAAATGTCAGCAGTTTGTTTTTGTGATTGGATAGCTTAGCTGGTATTCTTGTTACTTTTTACTTTTCTTTCCGTATTTTACTGAAATACCCAATATTGAAGTGGTGGTATTCTTGTTTCTTTTTACTTTTCTTCCCATACACATGTCCTTTTGTATCCAAATATTATGATAGCATGTAGCTTTCACTAGTATTAGCTTTAAGATGGACTATATATGTATTTCATGGATTAGAATTGTTAGAAGTTAACTCGGTTGACCGAGTAAAAGGGGGTTATCTTGAGCATACCAGTTCAGTAGAAAGTTTGTTGTCCTTTTACATTTCCAACATCTTATCTTGTTTTCATAGTTGGTCATTCTCAGTTGCTACTGGATGAACGTGAATGCCTTTGACTTTTAACTCACATTTTTGTATGGTGTAACAAAACAGGACCCATCCAGTTCACCAGTGCCTAATGAAAAAGAAGCCACTATACAAACAAGCCAGCTTCCAGGTTGTAACAACCAATTGATTGGCGGTTATCAAGCTAGTTTACGTCCTGTAAAGTCGAGCCATTGGCCTATTAATCGCCAGCCGTTTAGTTCTCTTGAAAACAAGTTGGTGCCTACAACGACTCCAAAATCACAAGTCACAAAGAAAATTAGTGGTGGCTTTTCACCTGAGATGGCTCCTCAATTGATATGATCTGATCTCGACACCTTTTATCACCGTCCAATGATAGTAGGTATTATGTGTACGCTTTGGACGAACATCTTTTGAAAGGTTTGGTTTTGTGTAGTAATTACGTGTTTTTGAGCTTTTTTGGAAGGTGAATTTTCTAAACTGCACGGTTGAGTATGCCTTAGCTATATGTACTCCTGGTGCATTAGGTGTATTGGCCTAAAGACATTGCAAATGTATTGTATTTTTTTCTGTTGATATTTGCGTTTGCTGCCAAAATCAGAGGTCGTGTTTTCTGTTGGCTGAAGTTGTGAAGCATTGTAATATATTATTTATTTACCTCAAACACTAGACATTATCGAAAATAAAATTAACATGGCAGGTTATTTAAAAATTAAATAGTCCTCTGGTAAAACGTTTAGGTCATCCAACTATATGGTCTTGATTCCATCCTATCCCATGGGTAATGCCCGGTTAAAAAACCCATTGGGTTACTACTCATGGGGTAGGATCGAGTGTAACATAGTCAAAGCCATAATCCACGTATGACATTTTAGAACGTGTTCTAATTATAATTTTAGGATCCATGTTGTAATAAAGAACTAGGGGAGTTCTTCAGCGGATCGATGATGTAAAGAGAGGTAGAGGTCGGCCTAAACTCACTTGAGAAGAATCGGTTAAGAGAGACCTTAAAGATTGGAATATCTCCAAAAATTTAGCGGTGGATAGGAGCGCTTGGAGGCTAACAATCAACGTGCCAGAACCGTGACTTTTGCTCATTTCTCTTTTGTTCCAGTCAGCCCTTTTTGTGTTTTTCCTACCATTGGTTCTCTTGGGTTTCATCTCTAGCCTACCCCAACTTGCTTGGGACTAAAAGCTATGTTGTTGTTGTTGTAATAAAGAACTAAAGAGCAACGTGCGTCGCACGGTGGTGGGGCTTCATCCTCAAAACTTTTTTGAAAACTTTGTTTATTTTTCCAAGAAAATTAATCATTTGACTATGGCAAGAAGATAACTACAAAGTATGAAAAATCATGCATTATTAAATACTTTCCTTTTCCACAAATTAATATTTTTAAATCCTTTTAGTTAGTAATGCGAGAGACAACGACATATAACTATCCATGACTAAAAACAGGTCTCTTCAAGAATAAGCCAACATGCGATAAAGATTGGTCT
Organism: Striga asiatica; assembly: GCA_008636005.1. NCBI lineage: Eukaryota > Viridiplantae > Streptophyta > Magnoliopsida > Lamiales > Orobanchaceae > Striga > Striga asiatica. The sequence goes on from BKCP01007515.1 coordinate 256,306, forward strand.
TGACTCTTTTGTATGGTCATTGCGTAGGAGACCATAATGGGGAACTGTCTTCATTAGAATTTAAATGGTACTCTAACATCAGAAGGAGTAATCATTATCCGACGTATCAACGCCTTATCACATGCATGGTCGCTAGCAAGAATTTTATACTCGAGAACATGATTGGAGAGCTTGGCCACAACCAAGCATGTCCCATTGCACAATCCAATTGAGTACTGGAGTTCCTATCTTCAAATGCAACTCATGGTTCGTTGTTCCAGAATACTTAATAGTATTAAAAAACACATGCGTATGGAGCTCTGATAGAAAGTCTGTACTAGAGTCGGATTTACACGTACTATCAGAGCTTAAATACATACGACCTACATTCAAATTCGACAAAGACATGTATGCATTGATAGATTCTACCATCTCCAACGTCAGTGCAAGTATAGCACTGTCCTTTATGTAACTTGGTCATCAGTTGCATTCTTGAACATTAGAAACGTACTTTCAACAATTTTTACAATTGGATCAGCAGATGGTTCTAGTAATAGATCATATGGTATGTCACTCGTAGCACAACCATCATTTGACCACCCCTATGGTTTTATCTTCGATGCTCGCTATCCAATCAACAAACGCAGCTAGCTCGTCATGTCCATCCGAATCGCCAATATTTCGAAGCCGCATTTTATTTGTAAGCCTAAGAACATTACACTCTCTCCAAATGATAGAAGTATTAACTGCAACATTAACAATCTCTTGACGACTCCTCTTCGGAACAATATGTAGGATTTGTCCAAAGTCTCCACCAAACACAACAGTCTTGCCTTTGAATGGTTTATGGTTGTTTTTCGGGTGGACTACTCCCATGAGTGCCTGAAATAATGCTTGAACCGCTTCAAAGCTTTGTCACGGAGTGCGCTAATTGTAGTACAAACTAAAATAAGAATTGTAAAATGCGGAAGCAAACAACCGAAGATTAATAAACTCTTCAGGGAAGCGTCCCACTTCCCCTCAGAGCTCTTTCATTGATAGATCACTCATAAACATATTTTGGACTTACAAGGACTTGAACTCCCTTCAAATCTAGCCAACACTACTTGATCCTATCAACTAATTCTCCGGCCACGTCCCGTGGACTTATAAACCTACACTTACTCCCTAAGTGTATATGCCGTAAAATAGTTTCGATGAGATGTATAAAGAACTCAACAAAAGCAGTTTCAGTTCTTGAGTTTGTAAGAACTCTTAAACTGAACTGAATACAATTAAATTAGAACAAAACGAAACGAAGCTTGAATTGCTCTGAAAAATTTCTATCTCCAAAAATCCGCCCGCCGCAAAAGCTTCTTCTAGGGTATATATATGAACTCCTTAGGGTTGGAGTCTTCCACAAGGCATAGGACTTCATTCAAGATTTCCTTCCAAGATAATAGCATATCTTTGGCAAGAAATCTTTTCTTCTCTCTCATTGATCTCCTCTCCAAGCGTATCTCTTTCCTGCCTCTTCTTTATCTCTTTATGTGCAATTTCCTATCATAACAAAACCGTAATAAGATCTACACGGTCTTATATAAGGAATATAAAATAATTTTACTTAAGGAAATATAATATGTAAAGATCTTCCCTTTTATTCTGTGGTTCCAGGTGCTTGTTCGAACTAACGAACTAATGCCAAAATAAAATATCTTTCAATCTCCCCCTTTGGCATCTAGTTCGAAAATATCAGACTTGAAGGTCTCCTACAGCAATAAAAACAACAAGCACCAACAGATAAAATCAATCAAAGATTAGATCATCAATACATCACAAGTTCTCCCCCTTAGTTCCTGCAGTCATCAAAACTCATGATTCCAAATTCGATTCAACCAAAATAAGTAGATATCAAAGTCAGCAAAAACAACAAAACAACTTATAGTGGCAACCAGCAGAAAAACAAATTAACCAAAGTACATAAAGACCTCCCTACATCCCTCAAAACAAACAAAGAAACAAATGAGACATAAACTAACTACTCCTCATCTCCAAGCTTCTCAGTGGCATCATCAGACTCTTCATCATCTTTCTCATTGCTCTTACTAGCAGCAGAAACCTTCTCCCCCTTTTTCGAACTACGGGATGCCGAAGGGCCTGTTCCCGAGTTACGATTCGATCCCTTGACAGCCTGCAGAACTTGGCGAAGATAACCCTGTTGAGCAGCAACCCTCTTGGCCAAATCATCCCATTCTCCAAGTTGTTGAGCCACGAACTCACCCCAATTTTTAGGGACCAAGGAAGGAGCTAGTTCCTTTGAAACCTTGGCAATCTCCTTTTCATTCAGAGTGCGAGCACTTACAGAGAGTGCTTTCCGGGGATTCTCAAGAGAATCTTGGAAGCGAAGATTAACGGAAAAGTTGTGAGCAGACAAGAAGGACCAAATGAGACAAGGGAAGGGAAGGGTTTTGCGAGACTCAATGTTAGCTACAAAGGATTGAAGGATATGAAAGAAAAGATCCCCAAAGCTGAAAACCTTCCCAATCATGACCTAATAGATAACTTTGCATTGCAGCTCGGTAAGCAGGGTTTTATTCGAAGTGGGGGTCCAGTTGCCAGCGCCAATTTTATGCAATAAATTGGCAACTAAGCAAAGAGAATTCACAGAAAGATTAGAACCAGGCCAAATATCCAACTGACCAGAAGTAAGAACTTTGGTCATTTCATCCAAATCAACATCAGAAAAAGAAGAGCTATCAAGATCAGAGGGCAAACCAAGATGGGCATTGAACAAAGCAGGAGACACATCAATCACACGGTTGCGAAGAAAAAGTTTATGAAAACGAGGGCTATCAGAGTCAAAAACAGCAGGAGTGAGATTAGCATAGAATTCTTTGACAGCTTGGCCACAAAAGGGCTTAACATCAGACACGGTCTTAGAAAGACCCATTTGCTCAATCAGACGAAGAACACCAAGTTCAACAAACTTACCATCAGTCACAGGATGTTCCGACCAGAACTCATAAGATCCGAAATTAACGAAGCGTTCGTGAGCCGCTTCTGTATAGAACCGATTGGTGAAAGTATTCTCAAGGTCATATGCATCGTCTTCAGGTTCAGGAGGAACAAGGGGCTCGTCGATGGCCTTCCCACGACGGCGGGTGGAACGACGAACTGGAACCTTCGAAGGTGGCGATGGCTGGTCAGAATGAACTTCAACGGTGGTAGCCGCCGTATTATCTTTTTCGCCTTCGGTAGTAGTCGTTTTGGTGACCGACTTAGTTGCAGAAGTTGGAACAGCAGATGACTCCCCCTGAGTTGGAACGGCTAGTGATTCAGCAAGTCCAGAAAGTCCTGGAACTCCAGTGGCCAGTGGTGAGATGTCAAGATTCTTGCGGACATTGTCAGACTTCGACTGAGAACCAGACGGGGAAGAGGCCAGGGACCCCGATTTAGACGAGGGCGAAGATTCAGGAGTTGGTTCTTTCGCCGGTGGTGAAGGTTCACGAGCAGACCCAGTGGACAAGGAAAGACGCCGGCGCTTGAGTCGCTTTCTTTCTGCTTCTGGAGTCGTCTCTTGGATTTTTCTTTGCCGCCAGCCATGGGAGAAGAATGAGGATTGAGAGAGGGGAATCTAAGGTTTCAATCGGTGTGGGTGAGCAAAGGAGAGAGAGAGAGAAAAGAGGGAACCAATAAAATGGAATAAAATAAAAGGAAACGTGGGTTATGATCAGTTGAGAGACGTTGGATCATAGAAAACCGCAAAAAGGTAGGTTCCGAAAATCAAGGTGGTAATGGAGGCGGTTTTAGGAGAGAGAGAGAGAGAGAGGGAAAATTCAAAAATAATTAGTGAAACTAATCCCTCCAATAATCCAAAGATCAAACAAACCAAAACCATTCACACAAATAACGGTTCTCATTATTTCGAAATTTTGGAAAGAAATCAGATTTCACCCTTAATAATGTCCTTCCAAATACTCGGATCATGTTCAAAAAGGAAATCATATGCAAATATGCCTAATTATGAAAAGGAATAAAAATCGCACACACAATGCACTAAAATCATAAAATCTTTTCCTCCCCAACTTAGACACGATTGACGGCAACAATCAGAGACCAACTATGAGATTCAAACTTTCTGAGGAACATACGTTAAACGGATATATGTATATACACAGTGTAGTGCGAACCACAACTTCCAATATATATTTTTTTTTCAAAAGAACACATGCGGTATTATTCATAGTGCATTTCACTTAGTAACAATCACTGCAATAGTGAAAGTCGACCCCACTACTTTGCACTACAATTTTAGGCAAGGATCCCATTTTTTTCTTTTTTTTAAATAGTATTCAACGCACTAAGGTTTTTATGAGGGTGACCACCTTATAACTTCACATAAGAACACCACATAGAAATATGCAGTGTGTGTCACAAACTTTCGCCCTTCTCAACATTTTCTGTCCAAGACGCTCTTTTCACAGTCGATCCCGCTTTGGGAAACAAACCATGTGCTAGCTATCGCTCTAGATCATTTATGAGAAGGCAGCTCTTTTTGACAAAAAGAAACAAAAGTACTGAAAGTAAATATGTTCCTCAATCCAGTAAGAACTCGCAGTCAGCCTAGAACTGCTAACATCACTCAGGTTTTCAGAAGGATCAGAACGTCAATTAAGAATTTAGTGGTGAAGAAAATGCATAATGCAAGAACATGCCTAATGCCATATACCCTATATGCTTACACACAATGCAAATATAATATATACTAGTATACAATACAATATAATATAATGCAAATACACGCAAGCACTCAGTATGAACAGATCCGTAAGGATTTCCTTAGAGAAGTGAACCTTTGAGAATCCAGTGCTTTAGTGAATATGTCAGCCAGCTGGTTTTGAGTAGGAACATGCTCAAGGACAATCACATCATTCTCAACTAAATCTCTAATAAAGTGATACCGAATATCTATGTGTTTAGTCCTAGAGTGTTGAACCGGATTTTTAGAGATATTAATTGCACTGGTATTGTCACAAAAAAGGTTCACGGTTCTTACCTCAAGACCAAACTCAATCATCATTTGCTTCATCCACACTAGCTGGGAACAACAACTACCAGCCGAGATATATTCGGCTTCAGCGGTCGAGAGTGCTACGCAATTCTGCTTCTTACTAAGCCAGGAAATGAGATTATTCCCAATGTAGAAACACCCACCAGAGGTACTTCGCCGATCATCAATGTTTCCAGCCCAATCCGCATCACTATAACCTGCAAGACTAGAAGATGTGTCACGCGAGTACAAAATTCCTAAGTCAGATGTACCATGCACATACTTAATAATATGCTTTACCGCCTTTAAATGCGATTCCTTAGGATTTGCTTGGTACCGGGCACACATACCAACGCTGAAGAACAAATCAGGTCTACTGGCAGTCAAGTAAAGCAAGCTACCTATCATGCTTCTGTAAAGCGTGGAGTCAACTGAGGTTCCAGCATCGTCCTTAGATAGCTTAGAGTGGCTTCCCATGGGAGTAGCTGGACACTTAGAATTTTCTAACCCAAACTTTCTCACAAGATTTTTAGCATATTTGGTCTGATGAAGAAAAATCCCCTCCTTGGATTGCTTAACTTGCAATCCCAAGAAATAGGACATTTCTCCGACCATACTCATCTCAAACTCTCTAGACATGTGACTTACAAATTCATTTACCCAAGTTCTCGAGGTAGAACCAAAGATTATATCATCTACATATATCTGAGCAATGATAATATCTTTATGAGATTTACGAACAAATAGAGTTTTATCAACTCCCCCTCGAGAGTAGCCCATCTCGACCAAAAACTGAGTTAGGCGTTCGTACCAGGCCCGTGGCGCCTGTTTCAGCCCATACAAAGCCTTCTTCAGCCTATAAACATGGTCAGGATGATGTGGGTCCACGAACCCTTCAGGTTGCTTAACATACGCAACCTCTTTCAAAAACCCATTCAAAAAGGCAGACTTAACATCCATTTGATAAATCACAAAACCAAGTAAACACGCAATGGATAAAAACATCCTAACAGACTCCAGACGAGCTACAGGGGCAAATGTCTCATCAAAGTCAACACCCTCCTCTTGGGTGTACCCCTGAGCTACGAGGCGGGCCTTGTTTCTAGTGATCTCTCCTGATTCATCCGTTTTATTTTTAAAAATCCATTTTGTTCCAATAACGTTCGAATCAGAAGGTCGAGGTACAAGTTCCCACACGTCGTTTCTCACAAACTGTTCTAGTTCTTCTTGCATAGCCAGAACCCAGAAGTCATCACACAAGGCTTCTTTTGCATTTTTAGGTTCCACTTTAGACACGTAACACGCATAATGACACATACCAGCCATTTTTCTAAAATCAGGTTTTACACCTCTAGTATTACGCTCAGTGATTCCTCCTATGATCTGGTCCTTAGGATGGTCCCTCTGAACTTTGACGGGAGGATCGCGCCTCGATTCAGGTGGAATTCCAAGGGTTGTAGGAACACTATACTCATTAACAATTACATCACAATCAACTGCTTCAGTTTTAACTTCATTCAATACACTTCCAGATTCAGATTTACACGCCTCCTCATTATTAGACACATCAAGATTAGACACATCAGGCATCACAACACATTCAGACACATCATCAAAAACCACATTAATGGACTCCATGACTACTTCAGTTCGCAAATTATAAACACGAAATGCACGGCTATTAGTAGAATAACCAAGGAACTGACCTACATCGCTTTTAGACTCAAATTTACCAAGATGATCTCTGTCATTGTAAATATAACACCGACATCCAAATACATGAAAATATTTCACATTAGGTGCTTTACCTTTCCACAGTTCATAAGAGGTCAGCCCGGTTCCTTTCCTGCAATACACACGATTAGTTATATAGCATGCGGTATTAACCGCCTCGGCCCACCATCTCAAGGACATATTCTGAGAGACAAGCATCACTCTGGCCATTTCCTGAAGAGTCCTGTTCTTACGCTCTACAACTCCATTCTGCTGTGGAGTGATTGGAGAGGAAAACTGATGAAATATGCCACGAGATTCACAAAAAAGTTCAAAACCACGGTTCTCAAATTCCTTACCATGGTCACTTCTGATGGCAACAAGGTTGGTTCGTTTTTCATTTTCAAGTTTCAGAACAAGTTTTTTAAAAGCATCAAGTGCATCAGATTTATCTTTTAGGAAATCAACCCAAGAAAATCTAGAATAATCATCCACACAGACAAGAATGTACTTCTTACCACTGTAACTTTCAACCTGAATTGGTCCCATCAAGTCCATGTGCATTAGTTCCATTATCTGGTTCGTACTGACCTCAGTCAACCTTTTATGAGATGCCCTTTTCTGTTTGCCCATTTGACAAGATCCACACACCCGTGGTACTTCCTTTTTCAGTTTAGGCAATCCTCGAACAGCCCCTGTAGAAGAAAGTTCAAGCAAGTGAGGATAATTAATGTGTCCTAACTTTTGATGCCATAATTCAGTCATATCAGTACTAGTTTTGTTACACTTCAAATCAAATTCCACAAGATAACAATTATCTCTGGATCTAGTACCAGTAAGAACATGTTTATTTTCTTGATCAGACACACGACACTGAGTTTTAGTAAAATTCACATACAAACCCTGATCACACAATTGACTGATACTCAGAAGATTGGCCTTCAGGTTTTGAACCAAGAGAACATTTTTAAGTTTAGGCAGACCAGGAACATTCAAACACCCTACTCCAAGAACCTTATTCTTAGCTCCATCACCAAAAGTTATTGAACTAGATGAGACAGGCATAATATCAACCAAGTTGGATTTTATCCCTGTCATGTGACGAGAGCATCCACTATCAAAGTACCAGTCAGAATTAGAAGTGGATTTCAAGGCAAGTATAGAAGATAGACAGACGTTCTTATTTACCTTTGGAACCCAGATCTTTTTCTGTTCAGAATTTACAATGTCAATTTTGAGTTTAGGTGCTTTCAAGGGAACACCGTGAGGACTCCAGTCACTAATTTGACCTGTATATATATCATTATGCATTCTGTAGCACTTGGGACGAATGTGACCTCGAATCCCACAGTAGTGACACACGGGTACAAAGTTCTTACCTGAATCTTTGTGTGATGCTTTTGGGGAGTTTGGCTTACCCTTTTTGGAGTCAAGTGAGTATCCCTCTTTAATAAAAGTCAGACCTGCCTTCCTTAGTGAGGTGTCAGATTCTTCGACCTTCTCCTTCAGTTTCTGATTGTGGAGGTTCTTACTCGGGTCGGATGAACCAATCTGTTGACTTAGTCTTTGAACTTCAGCATATGAGGTCCTGGGTTTGTTAATCATTTTGACAACTTCCTCGCTCTTACTTAACTTCCCTTCAAGGGTAGAGCAATGACTTCTAAGTGTCATGTGTTCCTCCATTAATCGCCCGAGTTCCTCCTTGAGTACGGCTATCTCAGTTTCTCTCTCACTTGCAACATTTTGCAAAGCAAACAATTCGTTACGTAGGTTTTCAATAATAAAATTCTGCTCGTCACTTGCCTGCTTGTTGAGTTTATCTCCATGTTCAACCAAGGCAAGTTTTGCAAAACAACTATTTAAGTCCTTATCCTGCTTTGCGGTATGAAGATCCGATTTAATGAGCTTCTCGTTCAAATCGACTGTCATCACTCTCATCTTTTGAAGCTCACTCCGAAGATAATCAATCTCTTTCTCACGTTCGCTAGATCGTTGTTCCATAGCCTTCATCTTCTGTTTTTGAGTATGGTACTTATTGGTGATGTCTCTTGCCTTGAGGCACTTTTCAATGGCGTATTTGTGAAGTACAAGGTTCTCAGCAGCTGGGTCCGAAAACTCATCAGAGTCCACTTCACTCAAGTTTTTCGCGTAAGAACCTGCGTCAGATTCAACATCAGTTAGATGAACAGAGGAGGTAAAGCAGTTATATTCATTAAGAAGACATTTAGCAGAGTTATTTGAGTAGATAGAATTCTCAGTAGTTTCAGATTCTTTGTCCTCGTCGTCGCTGGAATCAGACCACGTAGCCTTGAATGTCTTGTTCTTCTTCTTGAAATTAGGACATTCCTTTTGAAAATGTCCAAAGCCCTTGCATTCACGGCATTGGTCCTTCTCTACTCCTTGATTGGAGTTCTGGAACTTGTTCAGCTGCAAGCCAGAACGCTTCTCTCCGAATTGCTGAATTTGGTTCCTACCTCCATCAAATGACCTGTTACCCTGAAACCTCCTTTTCTGAAATTTCTTCAGCTTCGAGACATTTTTGGTGAGTACAGTAAGTGCCTTGGTGATTTCATCAGGATCAAAGGATTCCTCATCAGATTCTTCATCTTCAGCTACTGAGGTGCGAACCTTGGCCTTTAGAGCTAAGCCTTTTCCTTTGCTTATTCTCATGGAATCAAAACCATGATTAATTTCGAAGGTACGAAGTTCACTGAGAAGATCATCAATACTAAGTTTCTGAATCCTCTGAAAGCTCTCAAGTGCTGTGATCTTGATCCCAAACCTATCCGGCAGAGTTCTCATTAATTTCTGTACTTGTCTAGCCTCTGGAACCGGCTCACCAAGCATCGCACTTTGGTTAACTAGATCGCAGAAACGAGCATAGTACATATCAATTGTTTCATCCTCCCTCATGCGAATCTCATCCAGTTCTGTGGAGACTCTTTGCAGCTTTGAGGTTTTTACGGCGTTTGTACCCTCAAATTGTCTTTCCAAGATCCTCCAGGCTTCTTGAGCGGTGGTGCACTGAATGATTATCTTATGACGAGTTGGATCTACTGCAGACATGATAGCATACAAGGCACGGAAGTTCGCTTCTTCCGCTTGTTTTTCATCGTCAGTCCAAAGGCTTCTTGGTTTTTCGACAAGAACTTGAGTGGCAGAAATAGACGACTTTGCATCCGAGGGTTCACCTTGTTTAGATTCAGCGGGAGCTTTTGGCATAAGTGGTATCGACCATCCTGATTCAACGGCCTGCCACGTGCCTTTACTAAGGGAACGAAGAAAAATCACCATCATGGATTTCCAATAAGCATAGTTTGCTCCATCAAGGAACGGAGGGCGCGAAACTGACATTCCATCATGACTCATGGTGACCAACACACAGTCCCAAAGATCTTTATCCCGTAGTTAGAACAGGAACACTGCTCTGGTGCCAAATGAAACTTATATTTGTCACGGAGTGCGCTAATTGTAGTACAAACTAAAATAAGAATTGTAAAATGCGGAAGCAAACAACCGAAGATTAATAAACTCTTCAGGGAAGCGTCCCACTTCCCCTCAGAGCTCTTTCATTGATAGATCACTCATAAACATACTTTGGACTTACAAGGACTTGAACTCCCTTCAAATCTAGCCAACACTACTTGATCCTATCAACTAATTCTCCGGCCACGTCCCGTGGACTTATAAACCTACACTTACTCCCTAAGTGTATATGCCGTAAAATAGTTTCGATGAGATGTATAAAGAACTCAACAAAAGCAGTTTCAGTTCTTGAGTTTGTAAGAACTCTTAAACTGAACTGAATACAATTAAATTAGAACAAAACGAAACGCAGCTTGAATTGCTCTGAAAAATTTCTACCAAGATAATAGCATATCTTTGGCAAGAAATCTTTTCTTCTCTCTCATTGATCTCCTCTCCAAGCGTGTCTCTTTTCTGCCTCTTCTTTATCTCTTTACGTGCAATTTCCTATCATAACAAAACCGTAATAAGATCTACACGGTCTTATATAAGGAATATAAAATAATTTTACTTAAGGAAATATAATATGTAAAGATCTTCCCTTTTATTCTGTGGTTCCAGGTGCTTGTTCGAACTAACGAACTAATGCCAAAATAAAATATCTTTCAAAAGCAATGCTTTTTCATAATCGGGGCCTCATCCCATATGATCAATGAACAACGTATAATCAACTCTGAGAGAGGGCTGGCCTGATTGATCTCACACGATGAATTTTCATGCTCACTAAAAGGTATTCCAAATCGAGGATGTGCAGTTCTTCCGCTTTGCAATAGGAGTGACGTTGTTCCACTCGATGCAACATAAAGCACAATTCGACCCTTTGATCTTAGCCCAACAGCTAAATTGCTCCACAAGTATGTTTTACCAGCTCCACCATAACTGTACACAAAAAATAAGCCGCCTCTACAAGAGTCAACAACTGTAATTATTTTTAGAATAAACCCCCCTTTGTTCATCGGTCATATGTCTAAGAAGTACATCATGGTCAATAGGTAGAGCCTTACGGTCACAGTTAAGTTCATCAAACACCAGATGGGGTTCGAACTTGAATGAATATTAGACATATACTGAAAAGGCATAGAAGAATAGTCTCGAAAACTAATGCCACGATGTCTCAATAATATCTCAATCTCTACGAGGGATAAATTTTTAAGATCTGCGTCGCTAAGCTGCAAACCTGAATAACAATTAAAGACTTATGACAAAAGCTTTATATGGAATACAATACTTTAACAACAATTAAAAATAATGTTAATTATTATACATGATAAATACATTGCTTAAGAATATAAATCTCATATTGTCATTATCAAAGAGGCGATGTTGCTTGTAAAGAATGTCGTCAGATAGAAATTACCAACACCTTTTCCAAACTTCTTCTGGTCCACCTAACGATCCAGAAATCAATAAATATGCAAATATGCGCCTAAGAGATTCTGCAGATGCCGATTGACTTGTTTCAATGTGTAACATCCCGCTTATCAGAGTAACTTTTTCGCAACTTTTATTTCAAAAAGACTTATATCTCTTTCGAAATCTTTTGTGAATAACTCGGGATGCTACTCAACCTTCCATCTTGAAAATCCGTTTATCTTTAAACTCTTGTCTAATACCTCTTTTAGACATAAAGAAACATATTTCCTTTAAACTTGCATTTAACCATATTCATACTTCTCGAAATGGTAAAAACTTCAAATCATAATTTCATTTAAAAATGCAAGTTCAATCATCATTGTGCGTAGCGGAATAAATCAAAGTATACTTTATTTTACAAACCAATCAAATACTTATTGAATTTATTTTGAAGAAAATGCAGGACCACCATCACCACCACTCGAGCTCACACCTCCGTCTCGACCCTGTTACCTGAAAAACACAATGGGGGTGAGTACTGATCCTCTTGTACCCCGAAAACACCCATACTAAAGTAAACAGCAATAATAATACAATATCATGATCTCCGGTATATAACTGGACTTAAAACTCTTCCAGTATCTCAACTTCAGCTCACCGATATCTCATCGGATACTTGTGCACAATCTAATGGATATTTCTCAAGGCAACTCAACGGCCTCCATTAGAACTTTAGGATATACTCCGAGACAACTTAATGTCTCCTCATCCCAAGCGTATAAACTCAAACTTTTACATACCTCGGACATGATATCAATATTATACTCAATGTAATACCCAGTCTGGGTCCCCACCTTTCGTCTTTTGAAAATCGTAAGTGTTGTTCTCGAGTAGCAACTCTTCAAGCTACATAAAAGTATATAAACAAATATACTAAGTACTTATGCTCATATACTCAATAAGATGCTCATTTTCTCAATTCTTTCGGTTAACTCATCCAAATCTTATAGAAATCATACTTTTTCTCAAATTAACTTTTTCTCAATCTTTTACTCATTCAATCACTTAACTCATCATATATCATATTCCCCAAATCTTACATATTTACTCATACTCCTTTTTCACTTATACATCTTGAAAGTGAAAATAAACTCAAGCATACTCATCTTATCATTTAATGGTATTAATATGCCATATTTAATACAATTTTTATAAAATTGTATACTCAACATATTAAATCAAAACTTGGTCAAATTGCTCATCACTCATATGAGAATAGATCATGAAAATCTCATTTTAACAATTTGATCATATCATGAATATTCTTGTATATATACTCATCTTCACATATATGCCCTCTAATATTCATAACTCACTCCTTTCTCATCTTTAAATTATGAAACTTAACAGTCATAATCTCATCTTATATCTAGACATATCATCAAAATTTCATAATTTAATCATGTATATTCATCAAGTTATGAGAATTTAAATTCAATAATGAACATAAACTTCATCTTACATGTTCATCTTCAAAAATTCATAACTCAAGTTATACTTTGCCAAATCACTTAATTCTTGATCTCATGTACTCCTCTTTTACATAACAATCATTCATTTAAATCATACTTTTCCAGCATATTCATATCTTTATGAAAATCTCATGCAATTCAACATCTTATCACATCAAGTACATATATATCATATAATTGATCTTTAACAACTTTAACTCTTTGTGTCAATTATAAACTTCAACTTCTAAATCATGATATACATACTCATAAACATGCAAACTTATCATCAAAGCATGGACTTAAGTATGAAACTTTAAGATAAGTAAATATAGATAATAAATAGTATTCTTAACATGTAAACTTCTCCAACTCATAGTCAATGCTTAGAAAGGCCCCTCTTATGATCCTAATCTGATCTCAATGATTAAATTTGAGATTTAGTGAAAATTCTCCAATTTACGGAACCAAATTCTGACTTAAAACGAACAGTTACCGTAAAATCGAAAATTCTTACAGTTTTCGAATTTCCTTCTTTTCTTTTGGCATTTTTCATTTTTATGCTGAAAAATTTTTCTTATCTTGTAGTCTACTAAAAATATAGAGAGAAAATAATTTAATGTATTTCTCGGAACTGAAATCTGACATAAATTCCAACTACAATCGAAAACCGAAAAAATACGAAAATTTTAAAAATTTCATATTTCTCTCTAATAATTTAAATAGACTAAAATGTCTAAATAAATTTTCTCACTTCTTTGAACATTTATAACTTAAATGTTCATGGATACTTAACCGAACTCGAGACCTAACTTGTCTCGACTCATTATTCTTTTTCTTTCTCATTCAAACTAGAAATGGCCAAATTTACATCCATTTAGCTAAATAAAATAACTTATTAACTGGGCTCGAAACTAGGAACGAGCATTATTAATAAAAGTAATTAGTTCAAACTTAGAACTAAAATAATTACTTTTATTAATTACTAAATGGGATATTACAATCTACCCCCCTTAAAATTATTTCCGCCCTCGGAAATATAAAAACAAACATACCTCAAAACTCAAACTCAGGGAAACGAGCTCTAATATCAGCTTCCCTCTCCCAAGTTGCATTTGACTCGCCGTGTCGATTCAATCTAATACGAACGAGGGGAATATCTCGCTTCCTGAGCCGATGAACCTTCCGGTCCAAAACTGCTATCGGCTGCTCCTCGTAAGTTAAATCAGACTGAATCTGAATCTCATTGTGCTTCAGCACATGCTCTGGATCGCACACGTAAGCACGTAACATCGATACGTGAAAAACATTATGCACACTTGATAACTCGGGAGGTAAAGCTAAGCGATAAGATACCTCTCCAACTCGCTCCAAAACCTCAAATGGACCTATATATCGAGGATGCAACTTGCTTCTCTTCCCGAAACGAACGACCCCTCGCATTGGTCGAACTTTCAAGAAAACTTTATCTTCAACTTTAAATTGCATCTCTCTTCTATGCTTATCGACTGAAGACTTTTGCCGACTCTGAGCAGTCTTTAGCCTTTCTCGAATCCAGGCTACTTGCTCAACTGTCTCTTCAATCATCTTTGGTCCAAGAACTCGACTTTCTCCAACATCGTCCCAATAAAGGGGTGAACGGCACTTACGGCCATAAAGTGCTTCATAAGGAGCCATCTGAATCGATGCGTGGTAACTATTATTGTAAGCAAACTCTACTAATGGTAACCACTTCTCCCACTTAGCACCTCTATCCAAAATGCAAGCTCTGAGCATATCTTCTAGCGTCTGGATAGTCCTTTCGGATTGGCCATCTGTCTCTGGATGATAAGCCGAACTAAACTTCAATTGTGTGCCCATTGCCTCATGCAAACTCTCCCAAAATCTGCTAGTGAATCTGGGATCTCGATCAGATATGATCGTAACAGGCACTCCATGAAGTCGAATGATTCCACTGGTATAAATCTCAGCTAACTGGTCCATTGACATGGTCATTGTTACAGGCATAAAATGCGCGACTTTCGTCAATCTATCCACTACTACCCAAATCGTATCATGCTGCTTAGATGACTTAGGTAGTCCTGTAACAAAATCCATAGTAACTTCTTCCCATTTCCACTTTGGAATCTCAAGTGGTTGTAACAGACCCAATGGACTTTGGTGTTCAGCCTTCAGTTGCTGACATACCAAACACTTCTTTACAAAGTCTGCTACATCTCTCTTCATCCCTTTCCACCAAAACGACTTTTTCAAGTCATGATACATTTTGGTGCTTCCAGGGTGTGCTAAATAAGGCGCATTATGTGCTTCTGTCAAGATTTCCTTTCGCAAGGACTCGACTTTCGGCACAACAATCCTGCCTTTGAACTCTAAGGCTCCATCTGATCCTCGGTAAAAGCCTTCTACTCCTCCAGTATGAACCTTTTCTTCTATCTTTCGAATGAATTGATCGAAAGTTTGCTCCTTCCGGATTCTATGTCTCAACATAGGTTGAATTCTCATCAAGTTAACACTTCCTGCAATCTCTTTAGAAAGTGACTCAACTACTTCAATCTGCATCCGGTTAAACTCTTTAATGAGTTTCTTCTGTTGTGATATACAACAGGATAACTCCCCCTTCACCTTTCGGCTTAGGGCATCAGCTACTACGTTCGCTCTTCCCGGATGATATTGAATAGTGCAATCATAATCTTTCACAAGCTCTAGCCATCTCCGTTGGCGCATATTGAGCTCTTTCTGTGCGAAGATATATTGCAAACTCTTGTGATCAGTGAATATTTCACACTGTCCACCATAGAGATAATGCCTCCAAATCTTCAATGCATGCACTACTGCTGCCAACTCTAGATCATGAGTTGGATAATTCTGCTCATTTGGCTTCAATTGTCGCGAAGCATATGCAACAACTTGACCTTCTTGCATAAGTACACATCCAAGACCCTGCTTTGAAGCATCACTATAGATGGTGAAACTTCTAGTAGGATCAGGAATAATTAGTACTGGAGTCGTTGTAAGCTTCTGCTTAAGCTTTTGAAAACTCTCTTCACAACGATCTGTCCACTCAAACTTCACAAATTTTCTCGTTAGATTTGTCAAAGGGAGAGCAATCTTTGAAAACCCTTCGATAAATCTACGATAATAACCTGCTAGTCCAAGAAAACTACGAACCTCAGACGCATTCTTAGGTACTGGCCAATTCTGAACTGCTGCAATCTTTGCAGGATCAACTTCTATGCCTCTTTCTGTGATAATATGGCCTAAAAACGCCACTTTCTCAGCCAAAATTCACACTTAGAGAATTTGGCATACAGCTTCTCTCGTCTAAGGATACCGAGAACTACCCTTAGATGTTGCTCATGCTCTTCCATACTCTTGGAATAGATCAAAATATCGTCAATAAAGACAATAACAAATTGATCTAAATACTGATGGAATACTCGATTCATCAAATCCATGAACACCGCTGGTGCATTACTTACTCCAAATGGCATAACCACAAACTCGTAATGACCATATCTTGTTCGAAACGCAGTCTTGGCTACGTCAGATTCTCTAATCTTCAGTTGATGATAGCCTGAGCATAAATCTATCTTTGAAAATACGCAAGCTCCTCTCAACTGATCGAATAAATCATTTATCCTTGGAAGTGGATATTTATTCTTTATCGTTAATCGGTTCAAATCCCGATAATCGATACACATCCTCATGGATCCATCCTTCTTCTTGACGAACAGAACAGGTGCTCCCCAAGGTGAAACACTTGGTCTAATGAAACCAAGCTTCAACAACTCCTGAATTTGAGTCTTCAACTCTTGTAACTCCTTCGGCGCCATCCGATATGGTGCCTTTGACACTGGTGCTGCTCCTGGAACCAGGTCAATTGTAAACTCCACTTGTCTGTTGGGTGATCCTCCTGGTAATTGATCCGGAAACACATCCACAAACTCACGAACAATTGGAATATCGTGAGGTGTCTGTGTTTTCGAATCATCTTCGACAATGCTCACCAAATATCCTTGGCAATCTTCCTTTTGAAGAATCTTCCTCGCCTTCGCCATAGAGATCACACATGGCAGAGTTCTCATCTTTGCTCCGTAGTAAGTAATTGGATTATCTTTTGCAAGATAAAGAATTACTTCTCTTTCATGGCAACGAATATCAGCACGATAATTCGTCAACCAATCCATACCTAGTATGAGATCGAAATCCTTCATTCCGATAACATAGGCCTCTAATGCCAAAATTTTTCCTCCAATATTAACACTAAGGTTCTCTACCTTAGAGCTTGTCTCTATTTTCCTTCCTGAGGCTAAACTTACCTCAAGGGGGTCAATAGTGTTAATAATCTTAACTCCAATTGCATCTATGCATCTCTTTGACACAAATGAATGTGTTGCTCCAGTATCGAATAATGCAAAAATAGGCATTTCATTTAAAATAATAATCCCAGACATGGTACCTGGGTTCTGCTCAGCTTCAGCTTGATTAATGGCATAGACCTGGGCTTGTTGTCCTCCTCCCATCTGCTGAGGTTTCCCTTGAATCTGCTGCTGCCTTTCTGGACAAAACTTTATGCCATGACCAGGCTTTCGGCAATGGAAGCATACATTTTGTCCAGCTAGACATTCTCCTAGGTGGTGCTTTCCACATTTGGCACAGTCTGGAACCTTTCCTCCTTTCTGCTTATTCTTTTGGTCCTTCTTGTGACCATTCCACTTCCTCTTGTTTTTCCCATTCTTCTCTTGTTGGACTGGTACCATCTGAGCTACTGGTAATGCTGGGAATTGTGATAATGGTTGAATCACCACTTGAGCATCTCCTCTCTTGAAACTGGCCTCGATCTCATGAGCCTTAGCCACAACATCAGCATAAGTCTGAATATTGTGTCCGACTACATGATGACGGATAAAAGGTAGCAGTCCATCTCGGAAATGTCTCGCCTTCTTTGCCTCCGTCTCCATTAAATTGGGAGCAAAGGATCCCAATCGAGTAAATTCTCGTTCATATTCATCTATCGAGCGATTACCTTGGACTAAGGTCAGGAATTGGCGTTCCATCTCAGCCTTATAGTAGTCCGGGTAATACTTGTCATTCAGCATCTCCTTGAATTGGCCCCAAGTGAGATTCTCCTTCTCGCCAGGACGCATGCCCCAGTAAGAATTCCACCAGAGACGAGCATCTCCAGTCATTTGTAACTGAGCACAGAGAATACGATGTTTCTCCGAGCACTCAGTTATCTCAAAAATTGTCTCCAGACCTTGGATCCATTCGTCCACCAGACGAGGATCCCCTTGTCCAGAAAACTTTTCAGCATTGTAGCCACGGAACTGGGCTACTACTTCCGCTGATGTCATCTCTCTCTGAATCACTCTACGTGCCATCTGGGTTATTAATCCCATAATAAACTTTAGCACATACTTGAAATAATGATAAGCCATTATTTCTATACGAGTTACTTATTAACCCGATAATCTCAATTTCTCACATTTGATAGGGGATAAATATGATATTACTTAACATCTTTGCTTGAGCATCTTTTCTAATTTCTATAATTTGGATATCCGAATCTTATTGAGCATAGACTTAGTAATTTGCTTATATAAAAACTTTCATAAACTTTTACAACACTTACCTGGGAGTCGGCGAGGTGTGAGTGTGGTGTGGTCGGTTTTCCTGAAATATTTCTTCTCAAACTTAAACTTTTAGTATACAGAGCTCTTAAATTCTAGCTCTGATACCACCTGTAACACCCCGCTTATCAGAGTAACTTTTTCGCAACTTTTATTTCGAAAAGACTTATATCTCTTTCGAAATCTTTTGTGAATAACTCGGGATGCTACTCAACCTTCCATCTTGAAAATCCGTTTATCTTTAAACTCTTGTCTAATACCTCTTTTAGACATAAAGAAACATATTTCCTTTAAACTTGCATTTAACCATATTCATACTTCTCGAAATGGTAAAAACTTCAAATCATAATTTCATTTAAAAATGCAAGTTCAATCATCATTGTGCGTAGCGGAATAAGTCAAAGTATACTTTATTTTACAAACCAATCAAATACTTATTGAATTTATTTTGAAGAAAATGCAGGACCACCATCACCACCACTCGAGCTCACACCTCCGTCTCGACCCTGTTACCTGAAAAACACAATGGGGGTGAGTACTGATCCTCTTGTACCCCGAAAACACCTATACTAAAGTAAACAGCAATAATAATACAATATCATGATCTCCGGTATATAACTGGACTTAAAACTCTTCCAGTATCTCAACTTCAGCTCACCGATATCTCATCGGATACTTGTGCACAATCTAATGGATATTTCTCAAGGCAACTCAACGGCCTCCATTAGAACTTTAGGATATACTCCGAGACAACTTAATGTCTCCTCATCCCAAGCGTATAAACTCAAACTTTTACATACCTCGGACATGATATCAATATTATACTCAATGTAATACCCAATCTGGGTCCCCACCTTTCGTCTTTTGAAAATCGTAAGTGTTGTTCTCGAGTAGCAACTCTTCAAGCTACATAAAAATATATAAACAAATATACTAAGTACTTATGCTCATATACTCAATAAGATGCTCATTTTCTCAATTCTTTCTGTTAACTCATCCAAATCTTATAGAAATCTTACTTTTTCTCAAATTAACTTTTTCTCAATCTTTTACTCAATCAATCACTTAACTCATCATATATCATATTCCCCAAATCTTACATATTTACTCATACTCCTTTTTCACTTATACATCTTGAAAGTGAAAATAAACTCAAGCATACTCATCTTATCATTTAATGGTATTAATATGCCATATTTAATACAATTTTTATAAAATTGTATACTCAACATATTAAATCAAAACTTTGTCAAATTGCTCATCACTCATATGAGAATAGATCATGAAAATCTCATTTTAACAATTTGATCATATCATGAATATTCTTGTATATATACTCATCTTCACATATATGCCCTCTAATATTCATAACTCACTCCTTTCTCATCTTTAAATTATGAAACTTAACAGTCATAATCTCATCTTATATCTAGACATATCATCAAAATTTCATAATTTAATCATGTATATTCATCAAGTTATGAGAATTTAAATTCAATAATGAACATAAACTTCATCTTACATGTTCATCTTCAAAAATTCATAACTCAAGTTATACTTTGCCAAATCACTTAATTCTTGATCTCATGTACTCCTCTTTTACATAAGAATCATTCATTTAAATCATACTTTTCCAGCATATTCATATCTTTATGAAAATCTCATGCAATTCAACATCTTATCACATCAAGTACATATATATCATATAATTGATCTTTAACAACTTTAACTCTTTGTATCAATTATAAACTTCAACTTCAAAATCATGATATACATACTCATAAACATGCAAACTTATCATCAAAGCATGGACTTAAGTATGAAACTTTAAGACAAGTAAATATAGATAATAAATAGTATTCTTAACATGTAAACTTCTCCAACTCATAGTCAATGCTTAGAAAGGCCCCTCTTATGATCCTAATCTGATCTCAATGATTAAATTCGAGATTTAGTGAAAATTCTCTAATTTACGGAACCAAATTCTGACTTAAAACGAACAGTTACCGTAAAATCGAAAATTCTTACAGTTTTCGAATTTCCTTATTTTCTTTTGGCATTTTTCATATTTATGCTGAAAAATTTTTCTTATCTTGTAGTCTACTAAAAATATAGAGAGAAAATAATTTAATGTATTTCTCGGAACTGAAATCGGACATAAATTCCAACTACAATCGAAAACCGAAAAAATACGAAAATTTTCAAAATTTCATATTTCTTTCTAATAATTTAAATAGACTAAAATGTCTAAATAAATTTTCTCACTTCTTTGAACATTTATAACTTAAATGTTCATGGATACTTAACCGAACTCGAGACCTAACTTGTCTCGACTCATTATTCTTTTTCTTTCTCATTCAAACTAGAAATGGCCAAATTTACATCCATTTAGCTAAATAAAATAACTTATTAACTGGGCTCGAAACTAGGAACGAGCATTATTAATAAAAGTAATTAGTTCAAACTTAGAACTAAAATAATTACTTTTATTAATTACTAAATGGGATATTACACAATGATTCCATCAATGTACTCTCAATCATCACCCAACAAAAATCAAGCATAGCAAGCATCACGATACGAAAGGTGCTGAACATCGACTACCTCATATAATCCTCATGGAAAGTAGCTCCACGAACAACATTGACCAAGCACCTCAAATAGTAATTATCACCAACATTGGGAGAAACATCCTATACAACCACGCCTTATTCGAGGAGTCCACTCTCAGGTTTTTTTTTCCAAACAATTTTTTAAGGACCCTCAATATATGTCAATTCTCACGCCTCATAATACGTCTTGTTCTTTTCCATCCATGGCAAAAATTGTTTATCATTGACGATGGGATTATTGAGAACTTGGTCGATACAATCGTCATCATCAAAATCAATATTATGTTCACCTATGAAATAGAAACTCAAACACTGTACAGTTGGTTTTTTATGCTGCAGTTCAAAACCCAATGCCGCCTCACAAGAAGACACATAGCGACAATCATAGTACATGTTAATCTCGCCAATGGGTTTCAGCCGTTTGATAGAATGATGCGGTGACACGATCATGACCTTTCTTGATGTATTTGAATATGTACTTTATTGATCGTGAGTGATTGCACCACTCGACATTAATGTGTGCTCCATATTTCATAAACAATTTCCGATTGTACAAAACAAGATAACCGTTATGGACGACTCCATTTTTTATATGCCTTCCATCATCTCGACGTTTATATCATGGATAACCATCCATGTCGAACGTGATGAAATCATTAACTTTTTAGGAAATCATTTACTACATTTGCCATCCATCATGCACGAAGATGATTTTTGAGCCGAACCATAAGGTCCATGAATCATGTGCTCATTTACTGCTTCATAATACAAAGGATCAGGCGTCTCATCAGGTATCTCTGCATATATTACTCTGTCTATGTCCGACGGATCGAGGAACTTGTTTTCCGTGGTGAGAAAAAAGTAATGTACGAGAATGAGGCAATCCATGCTTTTGAAATTCAATGGTGTAGACAGCTGCACAAGACAAAAGAAAAGATTTGAAACAATTATTCAAATGATGGTAGACAACATAAAATATACATATAATATTTTTTTATTTATAATAATACTTGCTCTTACTCTGTAGAAAATTTCATTCTTATGAAAAACCCTGATCAATTCCTTTAATTTTTATTTAAAAGCTCTACAAACAATATTAGGGTGATCTTCATGTCTTAATTTCCCTCGTTTTAAAAAGCAAAGAATCTCAAGCTATTTTGGGTTGCATGTGAATGTTATAAACAAATCTAGATAACCAGCTCATCCACATATTGCCATTGTGCCTGATAGTTTTGAATCATGTTTCAGGTAAAATAATTCTCTTTCCTCGAGTGCTTGGGTAAACATCCCCTTGGAGAACAACACCCAATCTATTCTATATATCACAACAGAGTCGACTCTGTTTGAAGCGCATATATCACAACATTGATGATTTAACCATGATCTATGCATCAACGAAAAACTGCTGAAACAATCTTCTCGCAAAAAGAATAGTAGATGGTTTATGTTTCCTATCATGAATCCGGTATGCAAAGTATTCCCTTACACTCACAGTTTTTCAACCTTCCTCCTTCTCAACTTTCAAATCCAAAAATAGAATGTCCTTTCTATATGCATCCTCTTCGTAGGGCAACAGAAGGGGATATTGTATAGCCAAATATGAATCATTAAGTTCATTTATTCGTTGAAGTAATCTTGTCTTGGTTTCAACCAATATATCCCTCTCTCTCATAGCTTGATCGAAATCTCCAACGACCTGTACAACCACTTCAGAACTTGTAGTAGCCATCGCACAATATTCAGCCTCAGCAGAAGTGCGAGCAACAGTATGTTGTTTCTTGGTTCGCCAAGAAACAAGGGACTGACCTAGCTGAACAAACCAACCCGAAAGAGATCATCTAGCGAGATGACAAGTCGCCCAATCAGAATCACACCACGCATAGAGTTGAAGATCACAGTTAGAGCGAAGAAGGATTCCCTGACCATGAGAGCCATTCAAATGCCGAACCACACGTAGTGCACCGTCCCAGTGAGACTGGCGTGGTTGATGCATGAACTGAGCAAGCATATGCACAAAATAAGACAACTCAAGGCGAGTAACTACTAAATAAATAAGTCGTCCAACCAAACGCCGATAGCGCTCAGGATCGGACACAAGAACACCCTCAGAAAGAGAAAGCTGATGATTCTGCTCCAACGGAAAATCAGCGGGCTTGCTCCCTAACAGACAAACTTCAACAATAATGTCAAGAGCATATTTCTGCTGACAGATAAAGAAGCCAGAAGCATTCCGGGAAACCTCGATATCCAAAAAATACTTAAGCAACCCAATATCCTTCATATGGAAACAACGATTCAAACCTTAAAAGCTGCAATGGAGGTGGTATCATTGCCAGAAATAATCAGATCATTGACATACACCAAAACCTGCAGACGAACAAAACCACGATGCGGGGCAAAAAGAGAGTAATCATGGTAGGACTAACAGAAGCCATAGTGTTTGAGAGTAGTCGCCAACTTGGCAAACCAGCAGCAGGGAGCCTGCTTCAAGCCATATATAGAACGACGGAGACGACAAACGTGTCAATCAACACCAGTACGAAAGCCAGGCGGGAACTTCAAATACAACTTCTCATCCAAATCACCACGTAGAAGAGCATTCTGAACGTCCATCTGGTGAACTTCCCAATGCTTGGCAGTAGCTATTGCCAAGAATAGTCGGACTGTAAACATTTTGGCGACCGGAGCAAAAGTCTCATGATAATCAAGACTTTCCACCTGATTGTTCCCAAAAATACCAGACGCGCTTTCTCAATAGTACCATCGGCCTTGTGTTTGATCTTAAAAACCCATTTGCACCCAATTACGCGTTTCCTAGAGGGGAGAGAGATCACATCCCACGTGCCATTATTTTCCAAGACACGAACCTCATCTTGCATAGTAGGTCGCCATCGAGGGTCAGTCACGGCGTCCGCAAAACTAGGAGGCTCAACAGCGGAAGTGACAACAACTAAGAATGATCGACGAGCTGGAGAGAAAGACTCACAATAAACGTAATGTGCTATGGGATATGGCGTACTTGAAGATGGAGACAACTCGGGAGAAGCAGCGGGGGGAGTAGTCCGATGACCATGACCTAAAGACTCCACCGGAGAAGAGGGCACCACCAAACGAGAAGGTACCGCTGGAGGAGAAGCAGAAGAAGGCGCTGATGGAGGAGAAGAAGAACCCCCCTGTCATTGGACGTACTCATATCAGTAGCAACAACACCAGTGTCAGGGCACACGGGCGCCATAGAGAACATTGGAGGCTCCTCATCATCTGGATTAGAAGAAATCAACAACACATAAAGTAATGGTAGAGAGTCGGACCCAGACGAGGCAGGCTAATAAGGGAACTCAGTCTCCAGAAACTCCACATCACGAGAGACAAAGAAAATCTGACGATCCATATCATACAGACTCCACCATATCTTGCCAAACGGATATCTCACAACCACACAACGACGACTCTGAGTAGTAAACTTGTCACCATTACAGTCTTGGTTATGAGCATAGCAAGGGCAACCGAAAACACGTAAATGAGACAAGAAAAGAGCAGAACCATAAAAAATCTCATCCGGAGATTTACCATGAAAAACCGATGAAAGGGTACGATTGATCAAGTAAGCCGCAGTCTGAACACAATGCCCCCAAAAAGGAAGCGACAGATGAGCTTAGAACTGCAAGGCACGAGCGACATTTAGAATGTGCTGATGCTTGCGTTCCACACACCCATTCTGCTGAGGGGTGCCAATTCAAGAGGTCTCATGCAAAATCCCTTCAAGGCGAAATTAAGAGGCTAAACACAAAAACTCAGTCCCATTATCACTACGAACAACATGCACCAATTTCCTTAATTGCCTCTTAATCATAGTAAAAAAACTCATGAAAATAGAAGCAACTTCCGTCTTATCATTTAATAAGTAAATTCATGTCCCACGAGAACAATCATACACAATAGTTAAAATATATCGTGCACCACAAAAGGCTGGAACACGATATAGACCCCAAAAATCACAGTGAATCAAATGAAAAATCTCATTACTAACAGCCTGATTGGGAGGAAAGCTGCAACGATATTGTTTAGCATGAAATAAAACATCACAAAATTTATTCATAAATTTTGTTTATGATATTGTTTAGAACATCATAAAGAGTGAAATGAGAACCCAAATAAAAAGTCCCAACCTTGCTAGCAATAGTAAAAAAACTGTTAGGCAACTGAACCGGGCGAGCGAGAATATCTCGAATATCATAAATAAAATCCATGAATCTTGTCATATGATGAGTTTCCCCACAGTCGTACGTCCAATTAGGGGTGCACAAACTTTGGTTAACCGACTGAAACCGAAACCCAAAAATTGGTTCGATTTTCGGTTTTTATTTTCTCAATATTTCGATTTTCGGTTCAGTTTGGTTACAACCTGTCAGTTAACCGAACTGAACCGAAAACCTATATTATACATAAAAGTTAAAAGGCCCAATACATCCTAGTAGAGTAAACACATATTTTCTGCTCTAGTTGATATTACAAGTTTAACAGAAACTCTAGCAAGTGATTTGAAAGATAAACTTAGTTTGCGACTAGCCGCTTTCCATATTTAATGACTAAGGGAAAATGTAAATTATGAAACATTTTGAGGAATTTGCACCCCATACTTCAAGATTTTAGTTATATTATAATTATACACCCATTATGTTAATATTTATAATATTACTAAATCAAGCCTAAAATATTGCAAATATACCTAAGAGTTAACTGTGTAAATTAATTGAAATAACTAAATGAAAGTTAATGATTTTACGGGCAAATTAAATACTCACTACAAAACCGGTGAAGATACACAATATCTCTGCAACGAAAACCGCCCACCGCCCTACGTTCTCCACAGCAAAAATCCTCCTTATCTCATCGAAAAAAAACGGCGACTTCAAGCTCCGCGCCTCCATGACGGATGCCACTGTCGCTTCTGGACCCAGCTTGAACGGCCTAGGCCTTAGGCATCGAGAACGCTAGTTTCTTCATGGTCGACTACAACGTCCCCAAAAAGGTCAGCACATTGATTAAATCGCCCTTATTCTCATCGATTAGAGATTCTTGAAGTGGATATCGAAATTATTACGATTAAATACTCGGATTTTGGTAACCTAATTTTCGTGATCGATCATATTAACCTTCTCCCTTTTTTTATCTCCGTTATGCACAGTAATTTGCGTTTTGTTGGTTATTCCCACGGGATTTTAGGTTTCAGTTCATGAATACTGTTAAAGTGACAGACAAACCATTGAAATTGACCTACTAATACTTTCTTCATTTTTTTTTTTTGGCTTTGTTCTCAAATTTTTTGATTGATTTTTGCAGATGATAGGCGAAGTAATCACCATCTGCAACAATTATAACCAAGAAGATGATACAGGTGGTGCTGCCGTTAAATTCTTCAGCTTTCAGTCGTCCTCATTAAGAACCGCTTCGTGGGATTCAACCGTTTGTGGTTCTTTTTCGAGGAAAAATGCATACATACCAAAGCTGGAGGCCGTCCCACGTTGGCACAAATAATCGTCGCCAAACTGGCCTAAGAGAGGAAGCAAACCGGCCGCGAGCAAGATCGATAGAGCTCTAAAGGAGCCGCCTTTGATCGAAAGATTTTCAGCGGTTGGGGAGATTTTTGATTGGGAGTTTGGGAGTTTCTGGAGCTTTTTAATGGCGTTATTGATGGGATGATGTTTATTTATCGTAAATTCGCTATCGGCAGTATATGTTGCGTGTATATGTTGTATATATGCAATATATGTTTTCGTCGCCCGTACTTCGTATGTTTCTCATCTGGCCCGTTCTTCATTTGTTTATCATATACTCTACATATACTAAATTGGATGGTTTATTTTCAGTATTCTCATCTGGCCCGTTCTTCATTTGTTTATCATATACTCTACATATACTAAATTGGATGGTTTATTTTCAGTATATTATTAGTCACGTTTTACTGTTTCCATGTTATTTTTTCTCATGACATTAACAGGAAGAAGTTCGACAGTATGTAATAGTTAAAAATTTATAGTCAGGGTATATAGTCATTATATTTTTTGTATATTCTGTAGTTAATATATTATAATCAGGGTTTATAGTCAGTATATTTTCATTATATATATTATAAAAAAAATGATATATATATATACCACTAAAAAACGATATATATACCATTAAAAAAAAAGGTTATGTATACCACTAAAAAACTAAAAAACCCCATTTAATGAATGATCAAAGGTAAAACAAAAACAATAAAATAAAAAATGAACGTGAAAACATAATATACCAAATCTACAAGACAATTAAGGGTTCCAGATTTTGTAACGGAATCCTACGTGAATCTATGTTCAAGATTTTTTTTTTTGTAATATAATCTACGCGACAATTAAGGGTGGAGTGTTTTATTTGTATGGTTATTTATATAAGGTATATACATAATAAAATACTAGATTTTAGGTATGGATACAATTAAAATTGGTCCACTCGTAAAAGTGTAATATTTTGTGAATCTTACTGGAAGCGTGAAAATTTCCCTATTTTTCCATGACATCAAATTTAAAAGAAAACTTAAAATAAAACTTTTAGTTACCATTCAACTTTTATGCATGTATTATCCTCCATAAAAAAAAAATGCATAACCAGGTGCGGAAATTATATGTTAGCTTAACTTTTAGTTATCATTCAACTTTTAGTTATCTTCTCCTCTTCCTCTCTTCTTTTGTTAGCTCTGTTTCTTCTTTTGGATATTATATGTTATATTATTATTGTAATGTGAGAGTGGCCAAGAGGCCCAAGACTTGTTATTTATTATCTATGAACCTAGTGTGATATAAAAGACTTGATAAACTTGTATTTAGAGACAAGTTCATTTTTTTTTTCTTATGCATTTTAGTTTGTTTTGATACAATTATTAAGTAGTATATATTGTTATTTGTAAATTTTATTTTTGTCATTTTTCCATTTTATTGGATAATAAAATACTAGATTTTAGGTATGGATACAATTAAAATTGGTCCACTCGTAAAAGTGTAATATTTTGTGAATCTTACTGGAAGCGTGAAAATTTCCCTATTTTTCCATGACATCAAATTTAAAAGAAAACTTAAAATAAAACTTTTAGTTACCATTCAACTTTTATGCATGTATTATCCTCCATAAAAAAAAAATGCATAACCAGGTGCGGAAATTATATGTTAGCTTAACTTTTAGTTATCATTCAACTTTTAGTTATCTTCTCCTCTTCCTCTCTTCTTTTGTTAGCTCTGTTTCTTCTTTTGGATATTATATGTTATATTATTATTGTAATGTGAGAGTGGCCAAGAGGCCCAAGACTTGTTATTTATTATCTATGAACCTAGTGTGATATAAAAGACTTGATAAACTTGTATTTAGAGACAAGTTCATTTTTTTTTTCTTATGCATTTTAGTTTGTTTTGATACAATTATTAAGTAGTATATATTGTTATTTGTAAATTTTATTTTTGTCATTTTTCCATTTTATTGGACAACCGATAACCGTACCGAAAAGACCGATAAATTTTTGGTTTGAAACCGAACCGAACAGTAGTTTTCGGTTTTGATACTGGACAAACCGGAAATTCGATTAATCGAATTTTCAGTCGGTTCGGTTCAGTTTTGACCGATTGTGCAGCCTTACGTCCAATCAAATAAACGACGCTTACCAGACAAGTAATTGTCCTGTTTACCGGAGTTTACCAAAGTCACAATGTGTCCATTAATCATTGGTTAATCCACTAAGTGCAAGACGATCAAATTCAGTAAGAGGAGCATTGCCAGGAGAAGAACCGATACTACCAGCAACGAACGACTCACTAGTAACGCCAGAAACCACAGTATTTGCATGAGCACCACCTTTGCCGCGCGCGCCATCACGCGGGCCTCCAGTACGACAGTGGCCACCTCTGGAATTGTACCCTTTCGGATACCCAATGATATCATAACATGTCGCGACTAGGTGGACCAGACGACCAATTTAGAGCACTTGGGACGGCCACCGGCACGCTATCCGAAAGCGTTGGTGCTCTTAGTCACGGCAGCAGACCTGGAACCCCCCTTGCAGCGCAACAGCAGAAATCTGAATCCCGCTCGCTGCCGCCTGTAGCCCAGCAAAGGAACTCGTCGACAGCGACTGAGTGTGAAAACTGGCGACGTCCAAGGGCGGATGCTCGTCACTCGAGATAGTCCGTATGCACTCCTCTTGAATCATCGTAGAATAGACTCGATTCAATGAAGGAAGTGGATCTTGAGCAAGAATATGGGACTGTGGCACTCCATACAAGGCTGAATCGAGCCCCTTCAAAAACTGATGCACATGTTCGTCTTCGCGCATCTGATCCCACACCGATTGCAAATTGCACTCGCACTTTCCACAGTGCCACATTGGAGGCCTCTCGAAACCAGAGAGTTCCTCCTATATTTTTGTGATTTTTCCATAATAGTTGTCGCACCCCGCCTTACTAGCTTTGAAAAATCAGAGTAAAATTTTTGTTTTTATTTTTGAAAGGTCGTGCGAGCTGGGTTTCCGAAAATACTGACTTATTGCAGGATGTGGCAGATAAAAACTTAAACTGAACTTGAGCTTGCTCACAGACATAATAAAACGTGCAACCAAACTGTCCGCTCGCGGATTATGGAATTATACATGCATATTCTGTACTATCTCGCACTGTCTAGAAAAACTCGCTGGCGGAAGCATCCGAAATACGAATACATAAACATGCATACATAAACTGAATAAATATACATGATCATAACTTCTAGGACATAAAAATGCTGGGAAAATATGTCCGTCTATCATGACCACGCTGCGCCACATCTATGCTCATCTGGCACGCTCGACTCCGCCTCCTGAAAAACATAATGGGGGCGTGAGCAAACCACTATGCTCCGCAAAGACCAGTACTGAACAAAACATTATCTATAATAACGTATCATGAAACATAAATATATAAGAGCTGAAACTATAAACTGATCTCTGATTTCTGTTTTGATCTGTGGTCAAAAGACCCTCGGCCTTGGCCGCTCGTGTGCACACTCCGATGGGGTATAAAGGCCTTGGCCCCCCAAACTATCATCAGGTGGGTATAAAGGCCTTGGCCACCCAACCCGGAACTAAACTGTCTCAAACATACCTCTGCCATGGTACAGATATTATCTATGATGTGACATCCAGTACATGACCCCCACCTGAAAACTTGAAATCTGGTATGCAAGTGCGGACGCTGGAGTAGCGGTCGGAGGCTCGACTCTCCTTAGGCTACATAAATATTTTAGCAAATAATGCTAAGTATCATGCTCAGAATATTTAATTATATGCTAAAATGCTCGGACTTGTCTACGCGATTAAACTGGACTGGCCTGGCTCGGAAAAATAATGAAATTTCCGAAATTGGACTCGGATCAGAAATCACGAATCAAAACTGACTCGAACCGCCGGTCGAACCGGCCGGTTTGCTGGCTGGCCGGACCGCCGGCTTAACTGGGCCGGGGCGTNGCTGTCGCGCGGTCGCGGGCACTGGTGCCTCGCGCACGCTGGCGCGGGCACGGACTGGCACTGGGCCGGGTACTGGCGCGCTATGTGCGCGGACAGTGACTAAGGCCGGCCCTTGCCAGACCTCCGGCAACATTTTCCGGTGACATGCAACTCATATCAACTTAGCATGATCAAATAGACATAAATATCACATAAAACACTAGTGGACCCCGGGTCCACATGCATGATCCTCAGTAGGGCTTATATGGCCCGTACGAGCACCTAACTTCCGAACCAACTAAAAATTCTCAAACTTTTGATGATGGCCGAATGTTTAACATGATAAATCATTGCTATAGGGGCTAGAAATCATATCATATCATGCATGCATGATGATTGACCTCGGTGGCTCATTTTAACATAAATTCAAGCATGATTTGACTAAGGCAATGAACTCATTTAAGTCTCAAATTTTTACAGTATCATTGGTATGATATTTGAGGGTGTTTAAACAAGAAATCTCGACTTAGGAATGCTTCCTACTCAAATTTCATTTTTAAGGCATTAATTTCATTAAATTCGGAAATCATATATAATTGCATGCATGGCTCGGTTTTAACTCATGAAAAATCTTAAAATGTCATATAATAATTAATGAACATAAACATCCCGAGCTTACCTCGGTTGGAACTGAAATTCTCGAGTTAGGGCTTAAACCAGGGCTAGGTGCGGCTTTGGAGTTTGAGGTGGACTTGGAGTGCGATTTGATCGAGCCAATGGACTCCACAAGACTTAGAAAAATCAAAATAACACTTAGAAATCACTAAGCCTCGAGAGATTATGGCTGGGACACGAGGTGGCTGCCTCCTCTCCTTCCCCGGGCTGGACGCGCGCGAGCAGGGCTGGTTGCCTTAGCTTCGGTTTTCTCCTCCCTCCTCACTATTTTGCTCGAGCAACTGAAGACCAAAGGGCCTCTAATGACTGGAAAATGGGTCTTAAATAGATGGGAGGGGCGGAGCTTACTAGGTGGGCTGGTGGGAGACCAAACATGTGGGAAATGGCATCACATGCGCATGGAATTTTGGTCCAAGACCTTGGACAAGCTTTGACCTGATTATGCTCGGTTTAGTGGGCATTATGGGTGGTTTTCAGAGTATTTTATTAGGTTACAAAGGGTCTGGTCAGTCTTGTCCAAGACTAGGGAACAAGGACAAAAATTCTTGAATAAACAATTCATGCCCATGCTCGCCACTAAGGCTAATGATGGTTGACTTTCCCTTAACCTTGCTTAGGGGCATATTAGCTCAAACAAATCCTTATTAAGTCCTAACTAAACGCAGATCTTGGGTCATGGGGAAAGTGGGCCGGAATTAATGCATTTGGGCTCAAGAAAGTGGGCTGGCAGGCTGCCCGCTGGGCTGGGCGCTGGGCCCTGGGCGCGAGGACGCGGGCTGGGCGCGAGGGCGCGGCTGGGCTGCGCGGGAAATGGTGCTGGGTTGGGAAGGGCTTCCAACACTTAGAAAAATTGCAAAATGATTCTTAGGACTTAGGACATGTCTTCGGGCGAGACTAAGCTCGGTTGGGCGCGGCTCGATGAGCGGGTGCGGAACTCGGCACGAGCGGCTTGGGTAAGGACTAGGGCTCGGTTAAAATGATCAATACTTATACTTTGATATTTTTATACACTTAGAAAAATATTCTAAGTATAAAAATACCAATACTTGGCTATGCTCGGGATTTACCCGAAAATTAACTCGGAACCAAACTAGGGTTCGGAGTCGATCAATTCTCGAATTGACATGCTATTATTTACCAACCCAAATTAATGGATTAATCTTAACTTATACTTGAGATAGAATTATTCAAAGAATAATTTATCATAATTGAGCATTTAGCACAATAAATATAACTCGGGAATTTCTGAAAATTACGGATTCCACTTATAGTCGAGCAGTGAAACCGTTCTGAATATTATTACTGTTTTAGGGCGCTACAATAGTGCTCGATCGACAAACCCTTTTGTTTACAATTAGCAAGATCGGATTTCAATTGTTGAATTTGCGGGCCATTACAAGTGGAGAAACGTTCCTTGAGAGAGAGCCATATATCAACCATGAGATCAATAAATCATTATCGGCCGACCAATCTTCGTGTAGCTCAGAGGAGACGGGAGGACATGGAATCAAGCCATCGAGAAAATTGAACTTCTTGCAAGACCAAAGAGCGATTTGAATACTCTGTGCCCACTCGTCGTAATTGGAGTCGCCCTTAAGCAATACTTGGGTGATCAAATTACTCAGATTATCGGAAAAGGTGATGTCATACGGGGAGATTTTTTTCGGACAACCACCACATTGGTGCTCGAATTGCCAGCGCTGAAATCGAAGATTGAAGACATAGCCATGAAGGAGCCGCAACAACCGTGAATTTGAGCCTCTTATTTTTTTGTTTTTGTTTTTTTTTTTTTTTTAATTCAGCTTCAATTCGCCAAAAATTTAATCGATGGGGTTGTGGATAATTGATGAATGGACAATTCACAACAAGACATCAATTGATGGATAATTCATGATTGGGTAATTTTGAGCAACTTTCGTACAACAAGATAGCAGAAAAATGTGACGATGGACACGATCGATCAGTCAAACAAGAGAAATAATTGCGATAAAAAAAAAATTACCTAAGGCTGGGAATAATTACGATGATGGCGCACAATAAGAATTACCCAAGGTTGGGGATAATTCACAGAAAAAAAAAATAAAATATGATCGATCAGTCATGCACAATCACAATGATGGAGATAATCAGATTTAGCTGGAAAAAAAATTTGCAATCGAAAAAGAAGAAAAGTTAGCTCTTGATACCATGATAGAAAAAAGACAAGAGAAAAATATGGTGACTTTTGTAAATATTTTTCTGGAGTAGAATCGAAAGATTCGAACACCGGGTCGTGTCTCTCGAGGAAGGTTAGCCGGATTATTATGCACGTTTTATTCAAACACCAATAAAAGAAATAAAATTCGTAGACATCCTAATTCAGATTTTGGTTTGATTTTTTATTATCAACTACTAAGATTTAAAATTAAGCAAATTAAAATAGCAAAGTAACACGTAGAACAAGCAAGATTTAAGAAGCTAGGGAGTCGGGGACATCCGTTTTGATTCGAATTGCAATTATCGGCAAATGATTGTTCGGTTAAGTGATTTGATTAACCTGCTCGTTCAAGCACTCATCCTCAATAACTCTTTGTAACAAGAGAACAAACTTGAACGGAAAATTAACAAGTCACTTAACACCTAGGCAATACAGTTACGAATAAGCCTAGTCTATACGAGCCTATTTCGACCGACTCCTCCTCTTTCGGTTCTAAGAGTCGATTAAGGAATACTAGAGGGTGGTTAACTGACTAATCAATTAGAATCTCCAATATCATGCACGATGTTGATAACCGACTCGGTCTCACAAGATTTAAGTCGCGGATTAATTGCCCTGTCGAACTAATAACCCTCCAGAAAAAGACGAACTTAATCCAAGTCGGTATTGGCTGAATTATTTACCAACTTCCGAGATTGTCGAGAGTAAAAACCGACTACTTAGAAAAGACACCAGCGACCGACTTCACTTACGTCGTGGCCCGAAATATAAAAAAGTCCTCTGTTTAAACCGACGACTGGAAAGATCAAATATTCGAGTTCAAATATCCAAGCAAAAAAGAGCTGTAAGCATTCGATTGGACCGTCAAAGCAAAAGGAAATCATTGATGTTCCTCTGTTTCATAACACACCGCTTTATTCAAGCTAATGAACATTAAATGTGATCTTATCCGTCTCAAACAAGAAGACAAAAGCTACCGCACTATAAATAGCAGAATTTATAGTTGTACGAGGATCTTTTTCCGCACATTGTACATGGACTTAAAATGATCTCGGTCAAGAACAAAAAACCAACTTCCTGTACTCTTGTGAACTTAAAATAAAACGTTATCGTGAATTTATTTTTGTTTAAACACACTCTGCTGTTAATTTTGAGTTGTTAATTTCATACAACAACAGTTTGGCGCTAGAAGGAAGGGCCCGCTTGAACCTCCGATTTGTAATATGCATGTGTAACGAATATTCATAAACACGCAAAATCATCATGTCAAGTTATGGGCGACAAGAGCGTAATCCAGATTTTGGAACCAGTCGTCACCCTGCTCACACGACTGACAATTCAATTGTGCCATCTATGACGATAGATTACTCTGTTCTATTTCAAGATCCAGAGTTTCTCAGAAATTTATCCAATTTCATGGCACAAACGAGAGTAGAACCAACCGCAACGGTTCTAAATCAAGCTCATGCTTCAAATCCTCAAATCAGGCAGCAAACATCACCTGTTCGACAGCAAAATAGTATTCCTGCTGCGTCACATGCAACTTCACACCCACGAACACCTGAGTCGCAACACAATACTACCACTCATCATCATGGTGTAGTCTTTGTTCATAATCGTATCCAAGAAGCGGCTCAACTAGAAGTTACTGCTGAAAGTCATTCTGGGCGTCATCAACAGCAGCTGATGCCTTTATCGCCGGTGACTTCACAACATGGTCAACCATCCGATTTACGACGTATCATTGAACGAAATCTGTTCCGACGTGAGCATGACGAGTTACGTCATACTATCGAAAGGAATCGTTTAAGGCGTGAGTCGAAAGAGTTGGAATGTTAAGAAAGAGAATTGCCGAGTTAGAAACTCGGCAAGACGGTCGTGAGGAATCTCGACGGAAAATTCCTACCTCGGAAGATGTTTATTTAGAGGCCGAGACTCCATTGGCCCCTCATTTGACAAGAGAACCTCTTCTCGTTAAAGTAAAGGTCCCACAGATTGGTCTTTAAGATGGCACTTCTGATCCAGATGCACATCTCGGTCAATACACTTCATGGATGGATCTCCACGGGGCAACCGACGCGCTTAGATGTCGGATGTTCTCATTAACCTTGGGACCTCGAGCTCAAAGATGGTATCATTCCTTACCACGTTGTTCAATTTCTAAATGGCAACAATTGAGAACGGCTTTCCGATCTCATTTTATCGGGGCCCGGGTATCTTTAATCCCAAAAGAATCTATTGCCAATATCGTGCAAAAGGATAATGAAAGTGTGAAGGACTATGTTGCTCAGTTTAATGAACGAGTACAAAATATGGAGCAATGTCATCCGGAAATGTTGCTGATCACGGCGATAGTTGGATTAAAGCCAAACTCTTTGTTCCGTTGGAGTATTTATCAAAACAAACCGACTTCATTTCAAGACTTTCTAGCTTGAGCTCAACAGCATATCATAGCCGAAGAATCGATGTCGGTTCCTACTCTCGACTTCTCTCTGCATAAGTTGAAAGTAGAAAAAGAGTCGAAAAAGAAGAAAAATAAACCTTTTAAACTGAATAAATCCCGATTTGGGAATCCTAAGAATCCTGAGGTACAAGAAGCTAGAGCAAAATATCTTAATGAAGTCAAATCCAGCTATCAGACAGTTTTCTCAGCAGGAGCAGCAACCATATTTGAAGAATTGAAAGGAAAAGGAATCCTTTCTGATCCCCGACCTGTGAGGACTCCAGAAGAAAAATTCGACAAGACGAAATATTGTTCATATCACAAGTCGGCCGGCCATGATACTGATGAATGTCTGGGTTTGCTTTCTGCCTTATTACGGCTCTTTGGACATCCACAAGTCCAAAGGTTTTCCAAGAATACTGATTATAAACGAAAGGGCAGGTTGTTAGAACCACCAGATGATGATGAAGATGATGATCGTCCGATTAATCCAAAGCGTATTAGATCGAGTGATAAAGAAGTGTTTATGACAAACTCGGAGGAGAATAATCCTTCATTTTCAGAAAAGACTGAAACGATCCAACGAAGTGGTTATTCTAATCCTCCTGATTCCCATCATGTTCCCCGAGTCAATAACAGTAGTGGAAAGTCATTCGAATCACGACGACAAATGAAGGCTTATGCTCGAAAAGCTTATAACTCGGGTAAAACTATCTTGACGACCGACCTCCGAGATAAAATCAATGATCGAAATAACTGTCTGATAACATTCAACGTGGATGACGCTAGCTATTTCGCTCACCCACATGCTGATCTTCTAGTGATAACAGCACCCATTTGTGAGATACCGGTACATCGAATAATGGTAGACACAAGAGCATATTCGAGTATTTTGATGTTACGCACATTTGAACAAATAGGGATAGATCCAGCTGAGTTAAAACCCTGTAAAGATCAAGTACAAAGTTTTAATGGAACAATCACATCAACTATTGGAGAAATTACCATGCCAATTCGGTTTGGAATTCCAGGACAAGCCTCAAAAGTTATAATAGGGACATTTAAGGTAATGGATCTCAAAAATGAATATAATGCCATTGTGGGGAGAACAGCTCTATATAAACTTCGTGCAGCTGTCTCGATCTTTCATTATGCTTT
This sequence comes from Striga asiatica, assembly GCA_008636005.1. Classification (NCBI taxonomy): domain Eukaryota; kingdom Viridiplantae; phylum Streptophyta; class Magnoliopsida; order Lamiales; family Orobanchaceae; genus Striga; species Striga asiatica. Next base: position 293,633 of record BKCP01007515.1, read on the forward strand.
GAAATTTCCCACAAACAATGGAGAAGGGACCCATTATGGAGATCAATACGAAGCTCGAGGAATGGTGTGGGTCAAACGTTGGCACGAATCACATTCTCCGATACACATGATGGAAAACCGAGAGAAACTCTCAACTCTCGACAACTCGGTATTCAATATGACCGAGATGGAAGTAGATCTGACTCAGAAGTCGGAAACATCAAATATGAAATTATACAACGATTTAATTCAAGGTCGAGGAAGACGTCCAGGGAAAGAACCAATCAATGAAGAAGATGAACTTGATCCTCGGACCCAATTCAAAGAGAAAAATAAATTTGACCGAGCTGAACCATCTGAAGACGTTGAAACTATTTTTATTGACGATCCTATCTGTGAAAAGCCACTTCGGATTGGGGCCATTCTTCAAGAACCGATACGAACTCAACTCATCCAGTTCCTCAAAGTGAACTCCGATGTGTTCGCCTGGAAACATGAAAATATGAAAGGAATTGATCCCAACGTAGCCTTGCATCGACTTAACTTAAACCCAACAGTCAAGCCAGTGGTTCAGAAACGACGTAAACTCGGTCCCGACCGACAAAAAGCCCTCGAAGAAGAAGTTCAAAAGTTAATCGACAACAAATTCATTCAAGAAACAAAATATCCGACTTGGGTATCAAATCCTGTTTTGGTAAAGAAAAGCTCTGGGGCGTGGCGACTCTGTATCGACTTCTCCGACTTGAATAAAGCCTGTCCAAAAGACAGCTATCCGTTACCACACATTGATTACATGGTAGACACCACTGCCGGACATGAACTGATGAGCTTTATGGATGCATACTCGGGTTATAACCAAATTCCCATGGATCCCAAAGAAGCAGAACACACATCTTTTTATTCTGCTCAAGGTTTATATTGTTATACGATGATGCCATTTGGTCTAAAAAATGCCGGGGCCACATACCAAAGGCTGGTCAATAAAATGTTTGCCAAGCTTATCGGACATACCATGGAGGTTTATGTTGACGACATGCTAGTCACGTCGGTTTGTGCTGCCGATCACATCAGTCATTTGCAGGAAATGTTTAATATCCTCAGAGATTACTCTATGGTACTGAACCCGAAAAAATGCACTTTTGGAGTCAGTTCGGGTAAATTTTTGGGGTATATTATGACTCAGCGCGGTATTGAAGCTAATCCCCAGAAGATAAGGGCCATTCAAGACTTAACACCTCCAACATCGGTTAAAGGTGTTCAAGCTCTTACTGGCCGGCTCGCTGCTTTGAATTGATTCATATCGAAATCAACAGATCGTTGCAAACCTTTCTTTGAGTCAATAAAGAAAGGAAAACGTTTTGAATGGACTGAAGAATGCCAGCAAGCTTTAGAAAAGATTAAAGAAACACTTCTGGAAATGCCGACTCTGCAAAAACCGGTACCTGAAGAGATGTTGTACTTGTACTTGGGAGTAAGTGAAACCGCTATCAGTGTTGTTCTTGTTCAAGAAGAAAAACATCAGCAATACCCAGTTTATTATATTAGTAAAGCATTACATGAAGCTGAGCTACGATATCCACCGATGGAAAAATTAGCCTATGCTCTTACTATTGCAGCTCGGAAATTACGTCCTTACTTCCAAGAAAATTCAATAACAGTGCTCACTTCATATCCTTTAAAGTCGATTCTTCACCGGCCTGACACATTGGGAAGATTGGTCAAATGGGCAATTGAACTCGGCCAATATGATATTCATTACAAACCGAGGACAGCAATTAAAGCCCAAGTATTATCAGATTTCATTGCCGAGTTCACTCCTGCAATTGAAACAGTCAATGAAGATCGAACATGGACTTTGTACGTAGACGGGTCACTAACTCAACATCGGGCTGGTGGAGGAATTGTCCTGATTGATCCACACAACAAAATGTTTTGTCATTCTGTTAAATTTCTTTTTCCGACAACGAATAACGAAGCTGAGTACGAGGCTCTATTATCCGGGTTAAACCTTGCAGAATCCATGAATGTAAATAAACTAAAGGTATTATCTGATTCCCAGTTATTGGTGAACCAAATCCACGGAGAATTTGAAGTTAAAGAACCTCGTTTGTTGCCATACTTGACACTTGTAAAACGGAGAATGTCAAAATTTGATATACAGTTAGAGCACGTCCCTCGTTCACAAAACATCCCGGCTGATGCGCTCTCCAAACTTGCATCAAGTACTGGAATAGAGGATGTTGAGTATGTCCAAGTCGGTCACCAGGAGATACCTTCTACTTCGCAAACTGAAGTTATGAATACCGAGTTACATGAGTCACCGACTTGGATGACACCGATTGTAACATATCTTAAGACAGGGACCTTACCTCAAGATCCAAAAGAAGCTTGATCTCTTAGAATTCGAGCAGCCCGGTTTACATTGGATAATGAAATCCTTTATAAGCGAGGATATTCTGTCCCCTTATTAAAGTGTTTAACCGAGCAAGAGTCTAAATATGTCCTTGAAGAAGTTCATGGAGGAATTTGTGGAAATCATAATGGCGCGCGAGCATTAGCATATAAAATACTTCGACAAGGATATTATTGGCCAACCCTAAAGACTGACGCTACAAATTGGGTTCGCAAGTGCATGAAGTGTCAAATATTCGCCCCAAATGTTAATCAGTCTCCAGAATCTCTCAAGTCGGTATATAGTCCGTGGCCATTTGCTAGATGGGGAATCGACTTAATTGGCCCACTTCCAATTGCAAAGGGAGGCGTTAGATTTGCCATTGTAGCAGTCGATTATTTTACAAAATGGGCTGAAGCTAAACATTAGCAACGATTACAGAGCAAATAGTTGTCGACTTTATTTGGAAATCAATCATATGTCGGTTTTGGAATACTGAGTTCTATTGTTACAGACAACGGTCGACAATTTGAAGGAAAACGACTTGAGGCTTTCTGTGAAGACTATCAGATAAAGCATTTCTTCTCTTCACCATACCATCCTCAATCCAATGGACAAGTCGAGGCTATCAACAAGATAATTAAGAATGGTTTGAAAATCCGACTTGATGCCGCAAAAGGGACACGGCCCGAAGAATTACCAAATGTGTTATGGGCTTATAGAACAACAGTTAGCCATTCAACAGGAGAGACACCTTTTTCCATCACTTATGGATCAGAAGCTTTTGTCCCTGTTTAACTCGGATCCCCAACGTACCGAGTAACGAATTTTCACGACAAAACCAACTCAGAAAATTTGAAAGCCAATCTTGATCTTTTAGATGAAACTCGCCTGATGGCAGACCTCAAAAATGCCGCATACAAGCAGAGAAGTGAAAGGTATGTCAATTCAAAAATAAAACCCCGGTCATTCCAAGTTGGTGATTTAGTGCTTAAAAGGATCACCAGACCAGACCCAGGACCTTTGAAACCGAAATGGGAAGGACCATTCAAGATAAGTCAAGTACTCCCAAAAGGCACCTACCGACTTGAAAAACCAGACAGACTTGCTCTTCAATATCCCTGGAATGCTGTTTATTTGAAGAAATATTTTCAGTAGACTGCTTGCAATGTATATATGACTCTGTACACTCTTTTGATGAATATAAAAATTGTGTGCTAAAGAGTCCCTTATGACAGAAAGACCGAGTACTTTAACTCGGCATGACATTAGTCTTTATGTAGCCAAGCCTTTAAACTTGGACAAGACTAATACCTTAAAAATTTTAAAGGATACTTTTGGTTTAAACCGAGCTATATAACTCGGCAAGATATACCTTTTCGGCCAAACTATTAACCTTCAAATAGCTAAGTTCAATAACTTAGGAAGGTTAAAGACACTCATAAAAACTGGATTAAGTATCTTTAAATTTAAATCCTGAAGATCGATTTGAATAAGATAAAATCCTATTTTCCATCAAAGTTGATGGAGTCCACTTATAAAATTAATACTTGGCCGACTTCTCAACACTTGAAAGAATTCAGCAAAAATAAAATGACATGCTGAATATACAAAATTTATGAATGGAGATAGAAATAAACAAAAGACATTCATTCATAAATTAAATATTGTTCATCAACAACCATTACAATAAACCATGTGTCCCGACATACAGAGAGCACATTAAAAAAAAAAAAAAAAAAATCTAAACTAAGTCAGCTCCTCGGGTTCATTCATCTTCTCGGCAAGATCTATCTCATCTTTCTTTGGAAGCTCGACATCAGCAGACATATCATTAATCGGAGCTTCTTCATCCTTCGTTGCTTCCTTTGCATCCTCCTTTGCAATCTGCTTGTACATAATTCGGCTGATAATATCGAAAACCCGATCTTCTTCAGCCTTAGCAGCATTCTCGACTTCAGAAAGAGTTACTGGAATGCGCTCATCCAAGATTGAATCATTTTTTCCAACTTCAAGCATCTCGGTAGCAGCTGGTTGATTAACTTTCTGAGATAACTCAGAAACCTTTCTCTCAAGAAAAGCCAGCACTGCTTTTCGAAGCTGATCAGGGGTCATTTTCTCGAGCTCTTCTTCCAGGCTCGGCCCTTTTCTCTTTCTCGGTCTCTAACAACATATTGACGAATGACCGACGAAGACGAGCTTCTCTTTCCCGATTTAATGGAGGAATATGAGAATCTCCTGATTCAGCGCCGATAGAAACAAGGAGCCCTTCACAAAAACTTTTTTCGTCCTCGTCAGCATCAATGTGAGCAGTTGCGATTGAAGGATTGAAGTTGTGATTCTTAATTTTGTGAAGAAGAAACTGCCGCAACTCCTATATATCATACAACCCTTCATCAAATCGCTCAATGACCCAGCGCAGATTGATACAAGTGTTCATCTCAAGCTCTCGGTCTTCCTCCTCGGAATCAGATTCAGTTTTGGCCTTAAGTCTGTTGGCCTCAGCTTCGAGGATTCTTCCAGCTCGAAGACCGTCATTATATTTTTCCTCGGCAAACTTTATCTTTTCTTCCTGAAGTCTGCTGAGGTCGGCACGATGGGCATCTCTACTCTTTAATAATACCTCTTCTACCTCGGACCGACTTTTCCGAGTAAGCTCATGAGCCTCTTGCTCTTCGTGAAGTAGCAATTCACACCGAGCAAGTTGTTCTTCAAGTGCTTTCACGCGTTGCTCGGAGGTGATCACTTGACTTGTTAATTTCAGCACATCGGAATCAAGACCAGCCTTCTCGACTTTCAGAGTCTCGATTTCACCCTGGGCAATCGTATGTTGCTGCCTTTGCTCGGCAACCTTTGCCTTCAATTCCCTCTCCTTGACTGTTGCTTCCTCTCTCAAAGATGCAAGTGTGTTTCTTCTCGTCTACTTGAGCTGCGTTTAGTCAGAAATCATCCTCGGCCATTACTAAGCTAATGAGAGCTCGACCGAGACAAGCTTTAGCATATTTAAACTTGTAAGTACTCGGAAGAGAAGACACACCAATCTCAGACCTCGGATCCCACACCATCATAGGGACCCGAGCAGCATCAATAACGTGGCTCGGCAGCTCGACTGTGCTCGATATCTCGGGAATCTCCATAGACTCAAAATCCGAGAACCACTTCTCGACTGATTCTCGAGGCTGTCTAAAATTCAAAGCCCTTTCTTCATCGATGGGCAAGAAGGACCGATCAACCAGCGGCTCCTTCTTCTTCTTTCCTCGCTCACCAACGTCGTGCTTCTTCTTTGTTCGTCCTTCAACAACTGGGACACTTTCTGCACGTCTTTTTCTTGGCCGAGTTAATGGAACCTCTTGTTCCTCAACAGTAACTCGGTCACCTTCAGGCTCATTAGAGACTACTTCAACAATAAGAGGGGCTTCAGATGGAGTAACCTCAACAACTGGTTCAGCCCCAGACGAACCAGTAACAGCAGTGGCAATAGCAGCAATTGAACCAGCCGCTGCTATCGCTAACGGATTTGGCTGCGAGATCTCAGTAGCAACCACTGACGTCGCACCATCACCGACTTCGGTTTCCTTTGGATTCATAATCGGGTTTTCCAAAATGGCCGTTACTAACTTCTTGTGACCCATCTCAGATAAGCGCAACTCTATACTCTTTCCGACTTTAGTTCGAAGGTCTAAATTTTGACACTTTTGATGGAAACCCTTGGCGTAGCGAATAGTCTTAAACCCGAGTACACCGAGAAGCGGATAATAAACTACAAACACAAAATCCGAGTTATAATTATTTTCGAGAGTAACCGACTTCAAACAAGATCAAAAATTTAAGACTTAAGTTTACCTGGTTGGAAACAAGCGTCTGAAATCTCAGGACAAAGATCAGCCGTTTTCAACCTTGTATCCTTTAAGACCAGCTTGAAGCTACGTCGCTCTTTCTTCAATTTGAATAGCTTGGTAATCCTTTCTTTCAAGTTCACACTGAGTTTGGGTCCTTTGCTTTTGGCTGCAAAATAGTAACATTGCTGACCTGTTAGTACAAAAATAAAGTCAGGACAACTCGGTATAAGAAACGAAAGAAAAACTTACAAAATGCATAATTAATGTTGATGGGTATTGACATCCCATCAATTAAGGGTTTAGAAAAATTTGGAGTCTGCCAGTCTCCGCCAACCCATAACCACTCCTCCTGAAACCCGTGAAGAGAGTCAGGAATCTCTGTAATCAAATCGCCAACTTTTAACCCACCTTGAGGTCTTCCCGCACAAGCATAACAGATTAACGGGTCGGCCACCTGCCTATCGGCACATCTTCTAAACGTGAAAAGACTCCTTATCTCTTCAACAGTTGGCATATCCCAACCCTTTTCTTTCAAGGGAGAATTTTATATTTACACAGTCATTACATATATATTGCATATATACGAGCGGCATAATTTAATTTGCAAACTTACCTGTTTCGTGGCTTTTAATTGTGATTATGCACGATATCTGTTACTGGCCATAAAGTCCACCAAATCTCCTTAATTTCAGGGAATAAAACGATTACCGTTTTCATTGGGAACAAATGGGAAAATCTTATGGAAAGTGTAAATATATCCTATTACGTAGGAAGTAGTTCTCATCAAAGACGATATACATATTTTGAATTCAAAAACGTCTTATCTTCAAAATATATGCAAAAACATCGATGTTGTTCTGTCCCAAAAACGTATATTTTCCTTTCCCTCTCCTCGATCAGGAACATAAAACGACGTTGATGATATAAGTCCAGAAAATTCCAACCAACAACTGGTAAAAGTTTCTTCCCTAGTCTGTTTTGATGTCTGTATATTTATAGTATATTTTTATCATATTAGTATGTTGATATCCTTTTTTTTTTTCTTTTTTTGTTTTGTGTTTGAAAGCTAGATGGATGCACAAATGATGATCGTCCTACATCACAGTGGTGAATGGGTTATGAATGAGTACGTTAATTTTCAACTATCGGGCCTTGTAGTTCGTAAAACTTGCAGATTCACCGAGCTATGTGATGTATTAAGGGAGAAATTTAAAATTACGTCTCAGTCCGCCGGTATTGAACTGAAGTATAAACTGAAGGACGGTTATCCACCAATGCCCATTGATGACGATAGTAGTCTGGATTTTTATGTCCGATTGAAAGCGAATGAATCCGACTACACGAACTTCCCGCTATGCGTGGTCGTCACAAATCCAATGGCTGGCCAGAACTCGACCAACTATGCCAGTAGTGTCCATGACTTGGGCAACGAAACTAGTGTAACTCCTGTGAGGCGTACGGATATCGACTATTATATAGATAAGGGAGATGAAACAATGAACTTCATGGATTTCGCACGAGCAGTGGCTGCTGAAATGGTTGATACAGTAACATGTACGGAAAATATACAGAATATATACCCTAATAGCGAAATGGAGTTTCTGGATGAGCCAAATGTGGAATCTAATATCGTTGTTGGTATTTTATTCAAAGATAAGTCTATGTTACAGAGATTTCTGACAATGCATGCCATAAGGAATCAATATCAATTTAAAGTTGAGAAGTCGTGCACAAAACAATATTACGTGAAATGCGTGTCTGATGAGTGCACGTGGTTTGTGAAAGCGTCGCGTGTTGCCCAATCGAGCACATTTAAGATAAGAGTTGTCGGGACTGATCATCGATGTTCATTAGATGTGCGTATGAGTGGCCAGCGGCAAGCTACTTCAAATGTAGTTAGTAGTTTTATCAAGACGAAGTTCACTAATACAAAAACTTCATATAATCCCGGTGATATCATCGACGATATGCAACATCGTTTCGGGATAAACTTGTCATACCACAAAGCGTGGCGTTCGAAGCGCAAGGCTGTGGATGAGGTTAGAGGCAATCCAAATGATTCATACGAATACGTACATCAATATCTCCAGAAGGTGCGTGTTTCGAACCCAGGAAGCATTCTGAAGTTGAGTACTACAGCTGAACGGAATTTTCTATACGTTTTCATGTCTCTTAAGGCATCAATAAAGGGGTGGAATCATTGTCGACCAATTATTGTTGTTGATGGCACTTTTCTAACATCGGCGTATGGAGGAATTTTGTTAACTGCATGTTGCCAGGATGCGAGTTTTCACATTTTACCGCTTGCTTTTTGTGTTGTTGACTCGGAGAATAACCAGTCGTATACCTGGTTTTTTTCGAAGCTGAAACTAGTTGTTGGTGAAAGAGATGGGATGTGTATTGTCTCTGATGGACACGAGAGCATCAAACACGCTGCCGCTACAGTAAGTGGATATTTTTTTGAATATGTTTTGTATATTGTATGTATATATACACGTATTTTGGCTGATGTCACACCCCGCCTTACTACTAGCTTTGAAAATCAGAGTAAAATTTTTGTTTTTATTTTCGAAAGAACGTGCGAGCTGGGTTTTCGAAAATACTGACTTATAGCGGGATGTGGCAGATAAAAACTTAAACTGAACTCGAGTTTGCCCGCAGACATAATAAAAACATGCAACCAGACTGTCCGCTCGCGGATTATGGAATTATACATGCATAGTCTGTACTGTCTCGCACTGTCTAGAAAAACTCGCTGGCGGAAGCATCCGAAAATACGAATACATAACATGCGTACATAAACTGTATAAAATACACATGATCATAAATCTAGGACATAAAAATGCTGGTAAAATATGTCCGACTCTCATGACCACGCTGCGCCACATCTGTGCTCATCCGGCACGCTCGACTCCGTCTCCTGAAAAACACAATGGGGGCGTGAGCAAACCACTATGCTCCGCAAAGACCAGTACTGAACAAAACATCATCTATAATAACGTATCATGAAACATAAATATATAAGAGCTGAAACTGTAAACTGATCTCTGATGTCTGTTCTGATCTGTGGTCAAAAGACCCTCGGCCGTAGCCGCTCGTGTGCACACGCCGATGGGGTAGAAAGGGCCTCGCCCCTCCCAACGGTCATCAGGTGGGTATAAAGGCCTCGGCCACCCAACCCGGAACTAAACTGTCTCAAACATACCTCTGCCATGGTACAGATATTATCTATGATGTGAAATCCAGTACATGACCCCCACCTGAAAAACTTGAAATCTGGTATGCAAGTGCGGAAGCTGGAGTAGCGGTCGGAGGCTCGACTCTCCTTAGGCTACATAAATATTTAAGCAAAATAATGCTAAGTATAATGCTCAGAATATTTAATTATATGCTAAAATGCTCGGACTTATCTACGCGATTAAACTGGACTGGACTGGCTCGGAAAAATACTGAAATTTCCGGAACTGGACTCGGATCAGAAATCACGAGTCAAAACTGACTCGAACCGCCGGTCGAACCGGCCGGTTCGCTGGCTGGCCGGACCGCCGGCTCGACTGGGCCGGGCGGTCGGGCTGGGTTCGGCTAGACCGGGCTCGGTCCCGTGCCGGGCCAGCTGGTGCCCGGGCACGGCGCTGGGCACGGCTGGTGCGACCGGGCTCGGTCCCTGGGGCCGCTGGACATGTCTTGGCGCGGACTGGCGCTGGTGGGCACGGCCAGGGGCTGCTGGCACGGCCCGGGCACGACTGGTGCCCCTCGGGTGCGCGCTGGGCACGGCCGAGGCTTGGCTGAAGCCCTGTCGTGCGGCTGGGCACGGACTGAGGGTTGCTGGGGCGCGCTGGCGTGCACTGGGCACGGTACGGCGCGGACTGGCACTGGTCAGGGGCTACGCGGGCGCTGCCGGGCGCCCTGGAGGGTTCTGGGCACGCGGGCGTGCTGCTGGGCACGTCCCGGGCCGGCTGGGCTAGGGCAGACGCGGGACAGACACGGGCAGAGGCCACACGGGCGCTACTGGCCGTCCCCGAGGTCACTGGGCTCTCGGGCGTGCTGCTGGACACGCCCCGAGGCCGACTGGGCTCAGCTGACCCTGCTCGGGTCAGCCCTGGACTTGGCACGAGGCTCTGGCACGAGACCTCGTGCGCTGGGCTTGGCACGGACGCTGCCGGGCGTCGTGCGCATGGCTGGGCACGCTGGGTGCCATGGCCACGCGTGCTGGGGCTACTGGGGCTTATGCTTGGCACACGGGCACGCACTGGGCGCTGCGGGCGCTGTTGCGTGCACGCGGGCTGTGCCTCGCGCTTACCGGGCGCGGGCACTGGCTAAGGCTACCCTCTGCAGGCACGGACAGGCACTGGGGCCGGGCACTACCGCACTACGTGCGCGGCCAGTGACCAAGGCCGGCCCTTGCCGGACCTCCGGCGACTTTTCCGGTGACATGCAACTCCAAACATCATGATATGGTAAAATAAGCACAAATATCACATAAAACACTAGTGGACCCCGGGTCCACATGCATGACACTCGGGAGGGCCTAAATGGCACGTACGAGCAACTTACGTCCGAACGAACATTCATAACTTACAAAACTACTCAGGGCCGAATGTTATACATCACAAATGATGACTATAGTGGCTAACACTTAGGTCATAACATGCATGCATGAGGATGGGCCTCGGGTGGCCAAAATAGCGTATTTTCATGAATGAATTGACCAAGGCAATGAACTCCATTTATTCTCAAATTTTTACAGCATCAATGGTATGATATTTAAGGGTGATTTAACCAACATTTTCGACTTTGGCATGCATGCAACTAAAATTTTATTTTTAAGGCCATTTAATTCAAAAATTCGTAAATCATATATAATGACATGCATGGCTCGGTTTCTCTTCATGAAAAATCTTAAAATATCATAAAATAATTTTGGGAAGAAGTTGCCTCGGACTAACCTTCACCAAAATGCAAAAACGAAAGCTAGGGCTCAAATGGTGGCTAGGTGCGGCTTTTGGGTGTGAGCTTGACTTGGAGATGGTTATGGCCGAGCTTGGTGTACTCAAATGACTTATAAAAATCCAAGAAACACTTGGATAGTGATAAGCCACGAGAGATTATGCTTGGAGATGGCTGAGGCGTGGTGTGGCACTCCCCCGGGACTACACGCGCGCAAGGAGCTGCGGGTAGGGGCTCTCGGCCTTGGACTCTCTTCTCTCTATTTTTGCTGAACTCTCTAAGTCTTAAAATGTCAAAATGTGCAAGAGCCATCATCAAAACGGATTAGGGGCTTAAATAGGGTGATGGGCGGATATAACTAGGCTAATGGTGTGAAGTTCCCATTTTTTTAAAGTGTGGGGACATAGTGGTCTTGGGGGTTGAGTGTTGCACGGTCTTAGAGACCATTTTCAGAGTATAATATCATAATGGAGAGGTCAGGTCAGGTTTGGAGGTTGCATGGGGGACAAGGACAAAAATACTTGAATAAACTAATGTGTGCACATGCTTCACTTTGGCAAATGATGTGTTGACTTTCCCTTAACAATGCTTAGGGCCAAATTAGCTTAATCTAACCCTTATTAAGTCCTTAATAACCGCATGAGTTGGGTCATGGAGGATTTGGGCCGAAAACATATGAAATGGGCTCAAAATGTTGGACTGTCCCGCTGCCAGCGCTGGGCCTGGGCGCTGGCCCTGGGCGCGGCACTAGGCCTGGGCGCTGGGCTGGCACGGGCTGGCGCGAGGGCGCGTGCTGGGCTGCGCGGGTGAGGGCTGCTCGCGGGAAAAAGGGCTTGGGCCAAGTAAAATGGTTTGAAATGGCTCCCCAACACTTAGAAAAAATTTGCAAAGTGATGTTAAGGCATGGGGACATGCCCTTGGGCTCGGTGGCACGTTCCCGGGTGCGGCTCGAGGCGCGGGTGCGGGACTCGGCACGAGCGGCCCGGGTAAGGACTAGGGCTCGGTTAAAATGATCAATACTTATACTTTGATATTATTATACACTTAGAAAAATATTCTAAGTATAAAAATACCAATGCTTGGCCATGCTCGGAATTTACCTGAAAATTTACTCGGAACCAAACTAGGGTTCGGAGTCGATAAATTCTCGAATTGACATGCTATTATTTATCAACCCAAATTAATGGATTAATCTTAACTTATACTTGAGATAGAATTATTCAAAGAATAATTTATCATGTTTGAGCATTTAGCATAAATAATATAACTCGATAATTTCTAAAAATTACAGATTTCACTTATAGTCGAGCAGTGAAATCGTTCTGAATATTATTACTGTTTTGGGGCGTTACAACCTATCCTCCTTAAAATATTTCCGTCCTCGGAAATACAAAACTAAGGTTCTTGGCCAGAACTCCTACTACATCGCTATATACATCCAAAACATAAAATAGAAAGTACATATATATATACATCTGAAAATCTCAAAACTCGAAATCTGGATAACGAGCTCTGATCTCGGCCTCTCTCTCCCAAGTGGCTTCCGACTCGTCGTGGCGACTCCAGCAAACTTTGACGAGCTCTATATCTCTGTTCCTCAGCCGACGGACCTTTCGGTCCAGAACTGCTACCGGCTGCTCATCATACGTCAGGTTCTGCCCGACCTCTAGCCCGTCAAAGTTCACTATGTGGCTCGGGTCATACACGTACTTCCTCAACATCGACACATGGAAGACGTTGTGTACACCCGAGAGCTCTGGGGGTAACGCCAGACGATAAGCGGTGACACCAACTCGTTCGAGAATCTCAAAGGGCCCTATAAATCGGGGCTGCAGCTTCCCCCTCTTCCCGAAACGGACAACGCCCTTCATCGGCGTGACCTTCAGGAACACTTTATCTCCCTGCTCGAACTCAAGCTCCCTTCTACGCTTATCAGCGTAGGCCTTCTGTCTGCTCTGAGCCTCTCTCAATCTCTGTCGAATCTCGGCGACCTTCTGCACTGTGTCCTCGATCAACTTGGGACCGAGAACCTGCTTCTCGCCAACCTCATCCCAATAAAGGGGTGAGCGGCACTTGCGACCGTATAAAGCTTCGAACGGCGCCATCTTGATCGACGAGTGGTAACTGTTATTATAGGCGAACTCCACATTGGGTAACAACTCCTCCCACGAACTTCCTCGCTCTAAGACACAGGCTCGAAGCATGTCCTCAAGCGTCTGGATGGTTCGTTCCGACTGGCCGTCGGTCTGTGGATGATAGGCGGAGCTAAACTTCAGCTTCGTCCCCATGGACTCGTTCAGACTCTCCCAAAAATGTCCGGTGAACCGGGGATCTCTATCTGATACAATCTCGGCTGGAACGCCGTGGAGTCGAACGATTCCCTGGAGATACACATCGGCTAGCTGCTCCATGGACATGTCCATCTTGACAGGCATGAAATGGGCCGACTTCGTCAGTCGATCCACAACTACCCATACTGCGTCATGATGCTTGGTCGACATCGGCAAACCCGTGACAAAGTCCATGGTCAGCTTCTCCCACTTCCACTGCGGAATCTCTAAAGGCTGCATGAGACCCGGTGGAACCTTGCGCTCGGCTTTCACTTGCTGGCAGATCAAGCACTTCTCTACAAACTCGGCGACGTCTCTCTTCATCCCCCTCCACCAGAATGACCTTTTCAGGTCGTGATACATCTTGGTGCTACCGGGGTGCGCCAAGTAAGGAGCACTATGCGCCTCGGTCAAGATCTCCTTCTTCAGGGTCTCGACATTTGGCACAACGATCCTCCCCTTGTATTCCAAGGCACCATCCGTGCCTCGGTAGAAACCTTCAACTCCTCCGGCATGAATCTTCGCCCCCATCGAGCGAATGAACTCGTCGAAGGCTTGATCCCGCCGGATCCTGTCTCGCAACGTGGGCCACATTCTCATCGCTCGAATACCTCCCACAACTGGCAACTTGGGAGGTGATTCGACCACCTCTAGCTGCATCCGAGCGAACTCATGAATCAACTGACGCTGCTGAGTGATCATACAGGTCAGCTCGCCCTTTCCCTTCCGGCTGAGGGCGTCAGCTACTACGTTCGCTTTACCCGGATGATAGTTGATGGTACAGTCATAATCTTTCACCAGCTCCAACCATCGCCGCTGGCGCATGTTGAGCTCCTTCTGGGTGAAGATATACTGTAAGCTCTTGTGGTCTGTATAAATCTCGCAGTGGCCCCCGTACAAATAGTGCCTCCAGATCTTCAGGGCGTGAACCACTGCTGCCAACTCAAGATCGTGAGTCGGGTAGTTCACCTCGTGCGGCTTTAGCTGACGGGAAGCATAAGCCACAACCCTGCCGTCTTGCATCAAAACGCAGCCTAGACCCTGCTTCGAGGCATCACTATAGATAGTGAAACCCTGTGTGGGGTCCGGGATGGTCAACACGGGTGCCGTCGTAAGCCTCGCTTTGAGCTCCTGGAAGCTCGACTCGCAACGACTATCCCACTCAAATTTCACCGACTTCCTCGTCAGACGAGACAAGGGCAGGGCAATCTTCGAAAACCCCTCGATGAAGCGTCTATAATAGCCTGCCAAACCGAGAAAACTCCGAACCTCGGTGGCATTTCTCGGCGTCGACCAGTTCCTAACGGCTTCAATCTTGCTCGGGTCAACCTCAATCCCTCTAGAGGTGACAATGTGGCCTAGAAAAGCCACTCGGTCAAGCCAAAATTCGCATTTGGAGAACTTGGCGTACAACTTCTCACGCCTAAGAGTCTCCAAAACTGTCCTCAGGTGCTCCTCATGCTGCTCCGGGCTGCTGGAATAGACCAAAATGTCATCAATGAAGACGATGACAAACTGGTCCAGGAATGGATGGAAGACACGGTTCATGAGATCCATGAATACCGCTGGCGCATTGCTCAAGCCAAACGGCATCACAACGAACTCATAATGGCCGTATCGGGTTCTGAAAGCAGTCTTGGCCACATCGGCCTCTCTGATCTTCAGCTGATGGTAGCCAGAGCGGAGATCGATCTTGGAAAATACACTGGCTCCCCTCAGCTGATCGAATAAGTCCTCAATTCTGGGAAGCGGATACTTGTTCTTCACCGTCAACCGGTTCAAATCCCGGTAGTCGATGCACATCCTCATAGACCCATCCTTCTTCTTGACAAAGAGGACAGGGGCTCCCCAAGGTGATACGCTCGGTCGGATGAAACCGAGACTCAAAAGCTCCTGAATCTGAGCCTTCAACTCCTGAAGCTCTTTCGGCGCCATGCGATACGGCGCTTTCGACACTGGTCCTGCTCCGGGGACCAAGTCGATGGTGAACTCCACCTGGCGGTTAGGTGGTCCTCCCGGGAGTTGGTCGGGAAAAACGTCCACAAACTCACGAACAATAGGGATATCTCTGGGAGACAGCTTCTCCGAAGATTCCCCAACGATGTTGACGAGAAATCCCTGACAATCCTCTCGCTGCATGTACTTCGTCGCTTTCGCCATGGAAATAACGCGCGGCAAGGTTCGAGACTTCGTCCCGAAAAACGTGATGTGGTCTCCCTCAGATAAGTGTAGCGTCACCTCCCGGTCGCGACAACGGATGTCAGCACGGTACCTCGTCAACCAATCCATGCCAAGAATCAGGTCGAAGTCATTCATATCAATCACGAACGCGTCTACAACTAGAGTTCGACCTCCGATATCAATGCTAAGGTTCTTGGCCAGGGAACTCGTAACTATCTTCCTTCCCGAGGCGAGACTGATCTCGAGAGGGTCGACAGTACTCACTCCCTGGGCTCCTAAGGCAGATAAGCACTTGGTCGAGACGAACGAATGTGTCGCCCCGGTATCGAATAAAGCGAAGATTGGAGTATGGAACAAGGACAACATGCCAGACATGGTACCTGGCTGCTCTGCGGCCTGCTCCTGGTCGAGTGCGAAAATATGAGCGGGTGCTCCACGCTGCTGCTGCTGTCCTGGGGGTCTTTGGGCTGGCTGTCTGGGTGCTGGCTGTCTCTGAGCTGGCTGTCTCGGGGCTGGTGGTCTCTGGTCCTGCTGTGGCTGAGGGCGGTCTGGGCAATCTCTGATACGGTGGCCTGGGCGGCGGCAATGGAAACATATGTCCTGCCCGGCAAGACACTCCCCGCGGTGCGGACGTCCGCAGGTAGCACAAGCCGGCAGGTCCTGTCGGGCTGGCTGGCCTCCCTGAGCTAGGCCTCTCTGTCTGCGGTTCCTCTTGTCCTTGCGACCGTCCCACTTTCTCTTGTTCGTCTGCTGAGCTGGCTGGGCTGGCGGAATAGCGGCTGGCTGTCTGGCTGGTGGCTGGGCACGGGTGTCTCTCAGAATGCACGCCTCGATCTGCTGGGCACGCTCAACAGTCTCGGCGTAGTCAAGGAAGCCATTGCTGGTGATCAAGAGTCTGATGTTGCTCCTCAAACCATCGAGGAACTGTGCTGCCTTCTTCTCCTCCGTATCAACAAGATGCGAAGCAAAGGCACTCTTACGAGCGAACTCGCGCTCGTACTCGTCCACTGAACGCTCACCCTGCTGGAGAGCGGCAAACTCCCGTGCCATCCTCTGCTTGAAATGGCGAGGATAGAACTTGTCCTCCAGTATCGTCTTAAACTGAGCCCATCTCATAGCGTCACGCTCATCCTCCGTGCGTAGACGCCAGTAATCCTCCCACCAATCTCCGGCGGCTCCCTCTATCTGCAGTTCGGCGCACGCCATCTTGTGCGCCTCAGAAATCCCCATAATACGGAAGATCCTCTCCATCTTCCGGATCCACTCGGCCACGGCTAACGGGCCACTCTCCCCAGTGAAACGGGGCGGATCATACGTACGGAATCGGCTGACCACAACAGCCTGATCCTGCTCAACTGGTGCCTGGGGATCTCTACGCGGTGCCATTCTGAAATTCGGGAAACGCTTGAATTGATTAGTATAGCCGATTAAGAAATAGCCATACTACTTTTGAAATAATAAGGAAATAATATCCGAAAACACCTAGCTTGGCTAGAGTTCCGGTATACTTAAACTTTCGGTGTTCTGGCCCGTAATGGAGTTCTGACTTAGTCTAGAGTCCTTGGACTTAGCTGTTCTAGAGTTCTGTCTAGAGTTCTTGTCTTAGCTTATCTTTCTAGAGTTCTCCATCTAGAGTTCTTTCTTTTCTTATAGGAGGATAGTTATCTAGGCCCCATACTTGAACTGAATTTAGCACTTGCAAAACTTAAACTGAGTCAGGTGACTTACCTCGGAGTCGGCGCGGATGAGCGTGGCGTGGTCATGCTTTTCTAAACTTTGAAAGTATGCAGAAACGCAAATCTGCGCTCTGATACCACCTTCTGTCACACCCCGCCTTACTACTAGCTTTGAAAATCAGAGTAAAATTTTTGTTTTTATTTTCGAAAGAACGTGCGAGCTGGGTTTTCGAAAATACTGACTTATTGCGGGATGTGGCAGATAAAAACTTAAACTGAAACTTGGGCTTGCCCACAGACATAAAAAAACATGCAACCAAACTGTCCGCTCGCGGATTATGGAATTATACATGCATAGTCTGTACTGTCTCGCACTGTCTAGAAAAACTCGCTGGCGGAAGCATCCGAAATACGAATACATAACATGCGTACATAAACTGAATAAAATACACATGATCATAAATCTAGGACATAAAAATGCTGGTAAAATATGTCCGACTCTCATGACCACGCTGCGCCACATCTGTGCTCATCCGGCACGCTCGACTCCGTCTCCTGAAAAACACAATGGGGGCGTGAGCAAACCACTATGCTCCGCAAAGACCAGTACTGAACAAAACATCATCTATAATAACGTATCATGAAACATAAATATATAAGAGCTGAAACTGTAAACTGATCTCTGATGTCTGTTCTGATCTGTGGTCAAAAGACCCTCGGCCGTAGCCGCTCGTGTGCACACGCCGATGGGGTAGAAAGGGCCTCGCCCCTCCCAACGGTCATCAGGTGGGTATAAAGGCCTCGGCCACCCAACCCGGAACTAAACTGTCTCAAACATACCTCTGCCATGGTACAGATATTATCTATGATGTGACATCCAGTACATGACCCCCACCTGAAAAACTTGGAATCTGATATGCAAGTGCGGATGCTGGAGTAGCGGTCGGAGGCTCGACTCTCCTTAGGCTACATAAATATTTAAGTAAAATAATGCTAAGTATAATGCTCGGAATATTAAATTATATGCTAAAATGCTCGGACTTATCTACGCGATTAAACTGGACTGGACTAGCTTAGAAAAATACTAAAATTCCGTAAAATAGACTCGGACCGAAAGTCACGAATCAAAACGGACTCAAACCACCGGTCAGGGCGGGAAGGTGACTCTCCCTGGCCACTTAACTTATACTAAGCCATGTCTACTCATGAAGCTCAATTAAACCAAGATTCTACATTTATCTAAAATTTAAACCGAACATAATTGAGCTCTTAACCTCATGAATTTTTAAAATTCACACAAGTCTCCAAAAATCACGAAACTTGGCAGTTTAATATTAGACATAGACATGTACTTGCTGTCCAAATTTCATGTCAATAGGACTTCATTTGCTTATTAAACTCATAACTTAAGCATAACGTAAAATTTAGTTATATACCTGTGCATATTGCAACAATTTTGTAAAATCACATGATCATCATTTTAAGCTCAAACTTGGTCACAATGTTCACAACTCATAATAGGATTTTACATAAAATTTTAGCATTCATAGCTTGCATGTGGACAGAGCACTCTTGCACATAAAATGAGTTCGACACGCATGCGATCTGAAATTTATAACTCCTTCATTTCTTATGATAAAATCATGAAATTTGGTATGCTGGCTCTCAACTCATATATAAACATGTCCATAAAATTTCATAATTTTATCCTGAGTATAACTCAAGTTCTACGCGTTTGAAGTTGCCACTGAAATTCGCGCATGTAAGTTCAATTTGCACATCTAACTTAAAAAATCAATAACTCGAGTTATACTAGGCCAATTGACTTCATTCTTGATCCTATGAATTCCTCTTTTCTATAAGAATTATCCATAAAATTCGCACATTCCCAGAATTTTCATAACATAGGTAAAAACGTAAGAAAACATAGCATATAGAACATGCAAGAAAAACTGGGAGTACTTAACGTTAAGCATGCTTGGAACTACTTCAAAACTGAACATATGGGGCATAAAAATACAGCATTCTCATCCCCATCTCATATATAACATGTCCTAAAAAGGAATTAGCAAACCAACCTCTTAAAGTATCTCAAAAACCGAAAAGAAAAAGGGTGTGCTCGGTTCTCGCTTGGTTCTTGTTGCTGCGGCTTTGTGGCTTGTTCTCTTCGAATTTTCTTGAGTTTAATGCCTCAAAACACTTCTATGGGAAGTGTAGAATGGGGTAAAAGTGATATAATGTGGTTGATAGCAAGAGTTGATGGCTAGAATTTGAAATTAAACACAAGTGTGCACTCGGGATTTATGCTTGTTCTTTGTTTTCACTCTCGGTTTTATGCTATAGGGAGGGTGTATGCTCGAAATTTTTCTCCAATATACTAAAGGATGACTGAGGGTCAAAATGAGGATGTCATGGAGCTGAAAAGAAGGCTTAAATAGAGTCATGGGCGGAGTAAAATATGCTAGATAGTGGGGAACATGGCATGGACTCATTTCCAATGCAAGGCATGTGTTTGAGTGTGCATGAAGAGCATTGAGGGGCTGGGAAAGTGCTTTGCGGAGTGCACTAGGTGAGGAGTGGAAATGTGGGGACAAAAACATACATCTTGAATAGAATAATGAACCCATGACATGATCATTAAGCATATTAAATTTGCTAATGATGGTTTGACTTTACCAATCATTTTTAGTGCTAACTATGCGTAGAATACACTTAATATACTTCTTGTACCCACATATGGAAAATATGGCTAAGGAAAAGAATTGACTTTGGTCACTATGGTGCGGCATTGCTCTAGAGTTCAATGGTTCGGTTCGAACGAAAATATTTCGAACATAATAACCGAATAATCTAACATATATAAATGATCAAAACTTGACTTTGGTTTTTTTTTTTTACACACTTAGAAAATTATTCTAAGTATAATAAATACCAATATTTGGCTAGGCTCGGAATTTACTCGAAAAGTAACTCGGAATCAAACTAGGGTTCGGAGTCGAAAATTCCTCGAATTGACTTGCTATTATTTACCAACCCAAATTAATGAATTAATCTTAACTTATACTTGAGATAGAATTATCCAAAGAATAATTTATCATAATTGAGCATTTAGCACAATAAATATAACTCGGGAATTTCTGAAAATTACGGATTTCACTTATAGTCGAGCAGTGAAACCGTTCTTACTATTATTACTGATTTGGGGCGTTACAGCTGATGTTACTGTTATGCTTACCAATATTGTTGTTTGTCAATTGTATAGGTCTTTCCCAATGCGGCGCATTGTCTATGTACATATCACATATCAAATAAGATGAAGACGCGTTATAGGACTGAATCTCAGTTAGTAAAGGAAGCTTTTAACGCAGCAGCAAGAGCGTATACTGTGGAGGAATTTGAGAGGCATATGGCAGAGATAAAGAAGTTGAATCCAAGTGTTGTGACATATTTGGAAACGATTGGCATACACAAGTGGGCAAGAGCACACTGTCCTAGTAATAGGTACTTCACAATGACATCTAACGCTGCTGAATCAATAAATGCTGCGATGAGGTCCGTGCGTGATCTCCCGATAACAACGCTTTTGAAAGGGCTTAGAGACATGCAACAAAGGTGGAATGTGGCGAATAGGTCTGAGGCCAAGTCCACATTTACTGCACTTGCCAAGAAGCCGCATGATATGTTGGAGAACAATTACAAATTAGCCTCCAGATTCTCTTTAAGAATTGCTCATCAAATAAATTCTGAACATGTCCAGTATATATCTAGATTATATACATTTATTGTGTTTCGTAAGTGTGTGTATTGTGTATATGTGTATAATTTTTTTTATATTTTTATTTACAGGTGCAGAAAGCCAGCGATAGTATATACAAGGTGTTGTCTTATGGTCAAGCCTTTATAGTGGATATAGTCGCCAAGACCTGCTCATGTCATCGATTTCAGATTGACGAAATCCCTTGTGCGCATGCGGTTCGTGTGATACAATCACTTCATCTGGATCCCGTTCCATATTGCTCTGTTCACTACTTAACATCGACTATGTTAAGTACAT
The DNA here is from genome assembly GCA_008636005.1 of Striga asiatica. Taxonomy (NCBI): domain Eukaryota; kingdom Viridiplantae; phylum Streptophyta; class Magnoliopsida; order Lamiales; family Orobanchaceae; genus Striga; species Striga asiatica. The sequence continues at coordinate 315,031 of BKCP01007515.1, forward strand.
ATGATGAACCAGTAATGCCAGTCGGAGGTGACCAATCCTTCGCGTTGGAGGCACCGCCTACGTTGCGACAAGTAAATCCCCGGATGAAAGAGTTAGGCCCGGGCGACCACGTAAGCAACGACTGAAGTCGGGGTGGGAACATAGATCGAAAAATCGGTGCAGTAAATGTAACGAGAAGGGGCACAATGTGAAAACATGTCGTGATCCAAGAAAGTAATAAAATAGTATGGATTTTCCAATAGTTGTTGATTTCGTTGATATTTTTTCAGATTATTTTGTTTTTCGTGTACTTTATAATCATGTAGTATAGTCGTACGCATTCAAATCGTGTTCCTTTTTAATGTGTTTGTTTCAATTTATATCGATACCATACTATATATTCTTTTGGTTTTACTACTAATTATTTTTTTTTAAAACAAACATATTTTTTTATTGTTTTATGCTTCATGTATATAAACTATATAACTCTGTAAGACTAATTCAAATACTTTTTTCTGTCTTCTCTTGCTTTCTTGACCTATATATGGAAGAAAAAAAAAAATATATATATATATATATATGTAGTATATATACACAGGTAACAAGTGTATCCAAAACTAGGTTTATTTCTCGGATATATAGTGTATATTTTCATAATATATATCTGGATTGGTGTTAAGGATTATATGAATGGCAAAAAAGTTTTTTTGAAGTTTATGTGTACTGTATAATTGCAGTATATATTTTTTTTCGTTTTACCTTCTTTCACGTACATGTAGATATCCAGTATGTATAAATCTCATCAGTGTGCGCGTTTGTATGTAACAAAATCATACAGATGTAGGAAAAAATGAAAGAAGTTGCAAGTACTGTTTAAGTAAAATGTGTGAAAGCAGAAATTCTTTCAATAACATCACATGAACTAATTCATCCAAAAAGTCGATTAAGATTCAAAAGACACATAAACGATTGTCACATAAACAAATATTACCTAAAACGATAACATGTCTGAAAACCAAAATTCACATAAACGATTGTCATAAATCATCACAAAGAGCTCCAAAAGGACATCAGCAGTCAGTAAACGATCACACGAGTCTAGAACGGACTTCATCGGGCAGTGTACCAGGAGATTCATCATCACTCTCCAAATCCTGGTCTATCTTCATCCTACCATGCTTATACAGCAAAAATCCGAATCTTAGTCTCTCCATGGCGGCATCGAACTTTTTCTTAGTAATATCGACGTCTGATATGAAATGCGCGGCGAACGAGGCAACAAATATACCGCAGTCGCTGCATAACAAATATAAAAAGACAGGGGACAATAAAGAAAAGATGAATATATGAAAATAAATAGTATAGAGAACACACGCCTTTATATACATAACATGTACACACAATATTCATGTCTGTAATCACTTTAAAAATACCTGTCCAGTTGCCGTGGGAGATCAGGAGCCATTTTTATCTTCAGAGGTGAGTTCACGTCAAAATTTAAGCGTCCATTGACGTCGTTAAGATCAGTCCTCTTATCGAAGAAGTGTATCAGACGTAGGAAAATAGGAATAATCTCGGCATAAGCTTGAACACTATCTAGGGCGATCGTGTCAACATCATCGGACTTAATTGAATTATAAACCCACAACGTCATGTCAGCGAAAGAGAGTCTACCCAAAATCCAATGTCCAACTCCATTGATCTCAACATGCATTGGGAAGAGGATGTGGTCGACATCAAACCACGAGACTCCACATATAATCTTGTAGCCGTAAATGTAATCAATAATCATGTCATCAACGGTGCATACAGTCTGCTCGGGCGATTTTGCCAGAAAAGAAGTATATAGCGCCTTTATGTGCTGGTCGAATAAAACATCGGTTGTTGTGTACCTTACTTTGGCACGCATCCCGTACAACCCGTTCTTGCGCATATAGTAGAACAAAACATCCATGTGCTGCAATATATTTCAAATAAAACTGAAATTTGTAAAAAAAAAAAAAAAAATACGTAATCATATTAAATAAAATAAAAAATGATTGTAATTCATATACGAACTAAAGACACTGGAACACACTGAACCACTCACACTACTATCAAGGAACAGGCCCGTCTCATGGATTGTGTAAAGCCAGTTCTTATCCGTCACGGAATGAACATTGAAATCAAGCGGAGGATTCAACTTCTTGTACTTCACTTTGTAGTAATTGAAACTGCACAAGTCGATGATACATATTAAGTTTTTTTCGAGTATGATGAAAAAAAAAAACTGACATGTTAGCCAAAAAAAAAAAATATGGTAAAGATAGGGTTAATCTAAACTCTGAAATAAGGTATGGTTAATCTAAATAGCTATTGTTATCCACTTACCCATCAGCCTCTTTTCGGCATCGCTGTAGCAATCCCTCGCCAATCCAATTATTATAACCCATTACGGTATTATCCATAGTGGAAAGGTCCCAGAAATCACAATCAAAAGGGCAAGACTTTTGGAGAAGATTCTTCCTCGAGTCTCTTTTCTTTTTTTTTTTTCAAATTAATATCACAGGGAGGTTGGTTGCCGGTATCTCGGAAGACAACAAGTGCGGTGCTAACTGGTTCAACATTTTCACTAATCTTTCCACCATCTACATTTCTTTGATCCGCACCTACTTCAGACTGATACAACATGTATGGAAAAAAGAACAATAAAAGAAATATTGCATTATTTAACTGTGCACACATATACTTGAAATACTAACATTTAAATTTCTGATAAAGTGGCTTACAGATTCGTGCCGTGCGGGAGGGGCGACATAGTTCGGTGGTGTAGCTGGCAGGTCGTGTGTGATTGCACTGAACGACGGTTGAGATCCATTGAGTGAAAAACCAAAAATTGGATGTGGTTCTCTTTTTGGGCCTCTCGAAGTTGATGCACGTGCCTGTAACATAAAAAACGGACATATTCATATTAATTGCTATACAGAGTATAAATATACATAATATATACATGAAAAAGACTAAATTAACTTTGCGGTACCTGATTCTTTTCTTTTAAGGCCAAGTTAATTTTTTCTGCAGTATCTACCTCAACTAGAAACTGAGTGTTGATTGGTGAAAAAGGGTCATCATCTTCCGCCGGGCTGATAATATCGTGATCCCGGCTTTCTCCAATAGCCTAATGAAAGAAAAAACATAGCAATTTGTTATATGATATAATAAAATTTACGATTTATGGTACAATGAATATATTATTTGTTGTATGTAAGTAAAATACTTTATCTTCTGCACGTGTTTGGAGAGCATCTGATTTCGTGCTAATAGCAGTAACAACAGTCTCCTGCCCGGACTTAACAACAGTCTCCTGCCCGAACTTTAGAACGTGTCATAAAATATAAAAGTGGACCAAAACAGAAACAAACAAAAAAAAAAAAAAGAAAAATATAACTTTTATAATTAATATACTTTATCTTCTGCACGTTTTTGGAGAGCTTCTGATGTCGTTCTAATAGCGGTAACAACATTCTCCTGCCCGGACTTAACAACAGTCTCCTGCTTGGACTTTAAAACAAAAAAAAAAAGATAGACAAACTTGTCGTCATCATAATCATAAAGATAAAAGTAAACCAAAACAGAAAAAAAAAGGATAAAACTTATATAATTAAGATACTTTATCTTCTGCACGTTTCTGCAGAGCTTCTGCTTTCGTCCTAAATGCGGTGACGACATTCTCGTGCCCAGACTACAAAAATTTTTAAAAAAAAAAATAAAAAACCAAGAGATATACCTGGTTCCTCCTATTAAAATATATATATATATATATATATGTATATATATGTATCCAAAAAATGTACAGGATAGTGAATGCATGAATGACAAATATATATTTAAGATACTTTATCTTGTGCACGTTTCTGGAGCGCTTCTGATTTCGTTGTAACTGCGGTAACAACATTCTCGTGGCCAGACTACAACAAAAAATAAATTAGATTAAAATAAAAAGAAAAGGGATGTCTGCAGGGGTATTAAAGAATTGTGTATATATATATTTTTTTGATGTTTGATTAAAAATGTTTAATAAATTACCTTATCCTTTATCGGCGATGAATGAACATTCCCACTGATATTATCCGTTTCCAATCCAAATGCATCAGTGGTGTATTCAGTGTTTTTTCCATCATTTCTAGCAGAAATCTACATATGGAAAAAGCAACTTGCAGCATATTTCACCTTGTTGATAAGGCATGCATATGGACAGTATATTACATGTATATATACTGTGTATATATTGTATATTTATCAACTAAGTGTGATCCTAAAATATCAGACCGTATATGTCTGGAGTATATGATGTGTATATATATCTAATAGACCAAAACAGATTAAAAATAAATTAGACTAAAATAAAAAGAAGAGGGATGTCTGCAGGGGTATTAAAGAATTGTATATATATATATATATATATATATATATATATACACACAATTCTATATATAAAGAATTGATTAAAAATTTTTAATAAATTACCTTATCCTTTATCGGCGATGAATGCACATTCCCATTGATATTATCCGTTTCCAATCCAAATGCATCAGTGGTGTCTTCACTTTTTTTTCCATCATTTGTTGCAGAAATCTACATATGAAAAAAGCAACTTGAAGCATATTTCATCTTGTTGATTACTCATGCATATGGACAGTATATTACATGTATAAATGTTGTATATATATAGTATATTTATCAACATGTTGTGAACTTAACATAGCAGACCGTATGTGTTTGGGATATATGATGTGTATACATATCTAATAGACCATATGATCCGGTGTATATGTTTGTTCATATTCTGTACATATATACAGAATGTAAAGGTTGACGGATAATATATATAAAACAATTTTACTAATTAATCGTATAAAAAAATTTAAAATTTATTAAACTTACAATGAAGGTATTCTTGAATAGCTCTAGATCAGCCATAACCCGCTTTGAAAAGTCATAGAACAACTGTTTCAAGTTCTCAACGTCAGATGAAATTGAATTCAGACGATCGATGATTTCCGAGTTACTGGTGGGCTGCGGCGCAGATGTCATTTGTGTCTCGTTCCGATTGAATTCATTCTTCTTCTGGAAAAAGGTGACCAACAGCAGCGATTGCTTCTCTTCCAATGTAGGTGACACGTTCTTAAACTGTAATGAATAAATGAACGAAATTAATACAAAATGAATCAACATTTATATGTATATTTAATGAATCTATTTGCAGCCCTCGACATCAAAGCCTGTGGATTAAAAAGTACCTTGCTGGAGTCCAAATTCGAAAAAGCCCTCTGTACATAAAGATTGTTGTACGTGCCATGGACTTCCCACTTGAGCATTCTAGGGATTTCGTTATTTCCAATCAATGTGCATACCACGCCTTCGGCTTTGCTGCAGATTTCGTAAAACCATATTTGCAGAGCTAAGATAAACCCGTAACATCTGTAATTGTAACCACCTCTCTTGCCTTCTTTGTGCTTGTGCTCTCGGTTTGTGATTGATTTTTTAAGGTAATGGAACGTAAATTCAAAGACATCAGTCCCCCAAGGATACTCCTCAAAAACAGAGCTATCAATAATGTCGAGATAGCATCTGTCAAACCTGTGCGCGTCTTGCGAACCCATGAGGAAGTTCGCAAGTAGATGTAACTTGGCAAACTTAACCGCGTCTTCATCGGATTTCCATGATTTCTTTAAAAACTGAACTTTTATGCAACTACGGTTAAGTATCAGACCGGAGAAGTAATTGTCATATAGGCCTTCGGATACTTGTGCGATGTTCAGCTTCTTGCAAGTACCCGTGCATTTAAGACCGGTGATAAGGGCAAACTCTTCAATCCCAAACCGGAACAATCTCCCTCCAAAATCAAACCACATCTCGTCTGTCCTGGGTTGATAGACCTCTCGTAAGAGAATGTGATTAAGCAATTGGATCTGGATTTTTGAATGTGGAAGGTCCAAAAACTTTCCAAAAGCCGAACCCCTTAAAATCTCCATCTGCCCGGGAGTAAGCATCCTTTTTATTTCATTTATGGTCGACCCAGGTTGGCTGTTATCGTTACTGGTCTGAATCTTCACATGTAATTTCCTCGGATTTGGTATGAGCAATTCCCAGTCCTGTCCGAAAAAAACTTTCTGTAAATTTGTTCGCCTGAGTTATGTACATGTCATATCCTTATTTTATACACAGATAGTACATTCCAAAAAAATGGTGGAGAAAAAATGTATATATATATATAGTTATATACCGATAGGTCTACCGGGGACATATACTACATATAGTGCAGGTATATACCGTATGAGTTCACAAGTCATGATCGCATTCCCGACTTTGGAAATATAACAATAACATATACACAACACATACACCGCACTGCCAAACACATAAATATACACTTAATCCCAAAAAAAATCGACATGAAAATTTTTGTCCCCAGATTACATACATGTCATATCCTTATTATATACACAATACTGGTCACAATAAAAAACGATCGATAAAAGGATGGATATACAGTAGGAACTACCAGTAACATATACAACATATATTGAATATATATGTATAAATGTATTCTTGAGTTCCAGAGCATTTGGGCAAAATATATCCATAACATATGCAATCACCCATGTATCGCATATGGTTTAAGTGAGCTTTGTATATACACAAATATGTTCATAAAAAAAAAACCTTTTACTAAAAATACCATATAAATATACACTACAACACAAGTTCAAACACAGTCAACAACAACAGAATAAGAGAATTTCAAACAAACAATCAACATCACCACAACGACACTACTAAAAAAATAGAATTTTATGTATATTTGCTCAAATAAACATAGTATTTTTTTTTTATTTTTTTTGTGTCTTTAGAACATAATAGAATTTTTTTGTCTTTAGAACATAATAGAAACTTGTGATTTACCTTAATTTTTCCCAGATTTTGCAAGTATTCTTCTGATTTCTTGAGATTGTCAACCCGTTTGTTCCTCTTCTTGCACGGGTTATCTTTATTCTCACCTTTTATTGCTCGTTTCTTGCCCTTTTCCTTCTTTTCTTGCAAATCGTGGTCCTCGTCACTCGATTCTTCATGGCTTTCACTGACTTCTTCGTGACTTTCGTCCTCAAAGTCGGAATCCATTGTTGCCCCCTTTTGTGCCACATCTCGCTTCTTTCCTTCATTGTGTACCCGTGACCTTTTCTGTGGATTGTGGCCGGGTTTCGACTGAAAGTCATCGGAATCTGATGAGGGGTCGGCCTTTTCTGGTCTTCTCTTGCCGGGCAAAATCCGATAGTTATCGGTTTTCATTTTTTTTTCAAATTGCAATTTTTTTTGAACGAGAGTGGGTTTCCTGTAAGCTTTTATTTTTCTGAGACGCGAACTCGATCTTCGATGAGGGGAGGCTTCGGCGCCGGTTACCGGACTTCTTCCAATCTTCGTTTTTGCCATATTACGAATTGGATAAGTTAGTGTTTTGCAGTTGAGAGGTTTGTGTGAGAGAGAAGAGGAGAAACGTGTTGAAGGGAGTGGGCGGTGGTTTTTTAGAAATCTTTATTCCCTCATTCCATATTCATCGGGAGCCGTTTTTTGGTACTGATCTTATACACCATAATTATAGCTAGTAAATTAATTATTTAAGTCAACTTGCTTTACCAACATATACTCGTATGTATGCAAATAAAATCGTAATATAATTGTACAATGCAAATATTTTTTACCGGGTGTTATTTATGTAATTAAAAGATAATTTTCTAGTGTAGGCTATAATTTTCTCTTCTTTCAATAGTACCATGAGGCCAATTATTCTCTTCCATGTATTTGGCGCTATTTGACACAAAGCGAATCCCCAATTCCTTAAATATTCGGAAATCAAAGCGAAAAGTGGAAACCGTAGTCCTGATCTTAATGAATCAGCGAAGACACCCACACAGCCTGGCGGAGGGCAGGTTATCCTTTCACCCGGATAAGGAGCAAATAGTCTTACCGAAGAAGGGATATAAACGTCTCCTCGGAGAATGATAATATCTGCATCAGTCAGGATACTTGGTTCGCCTCTGTATTCATCAATCGGTTCAGGCCACCGACGTGCGGGACGTCTCCAATAATCGGGAAGCGACATAGCATTCTCTTCAACCGACTTATCTTCCTCGATAATATCCTTATTTAAATTCAATCTCTTAACGAGAAGGGGATCCCACCGATAAAACTCGAGAGGCAATTCCAAATCCTCGTCGGTAAAAATCCTAACCTCTGAAATTGTGCGGCTACTACTATCTTCAGCTTGAGAAGACATCTTTTTCGAGACCGATAAAAATAAAAACAAGCTCGAAATCGGCGAATGCGAAAATATAAAAGATTAGGGAAAAATCTTACCGAAACTCTCGAAGCCCTGAATTGAAGAAGACACAGAAAGATCGCACAAATTACGCAAGACAGAAATTGAAAGAGAAATTTGAAGAAAACGGAATACAAAAGTAAGCAAGAGATATGAAGATTCAAGATAAAGAAACTCTTCACAAGTCAAAACCGACTGCAATTTATAGGTTTTGATTTATAACCGTTGGCAAAATCCGGAATCGGCACGTGTAACGGACGTGTCTTGAAATGGTGTAACGTTACACTAATCATTAATACACGTGGGCACGCCCTGAAACGCCAAGTCGCCAAAGATTTATATCCGTTGGACCCATTAAATACGGACGCGTCTTTTAAGAACTGCCACGTCAGGTCAATCGTCATGCAAGCTATAGCGAACAGAATTGGTGACAAGTGTTCTCATGTCGGTCATAGAGGACAACCAAGTCGGTATTATAAGAAACAAAAACGACATCCGCAGTCATTAGAAAGCTCGAATACCTACTAATGTCGGGGGCCTCTCTGTTGATAACCGACTCGGTCCCACAAGATTTAAGTCCCGGATTAATTGCCCCGTAGAATTAATAACCCTCCAGAAAAAGACGAACTTAATCCAAGTCGGTATTGGCTGAGTTATTTACAGACTTCCGAGATTGTCGAGAGTAAAAACCGACTACTTAGAAAAGACACCAGCGACCGACTTCACCTACGTCGTGGCCCGAAATATTAATAAATCCTCTGTTTAAACCGACAACTGGAAAGATCAAATATTCGAGTTCAAATATCCAAGCAAAAAAGAGCTGTAAGCATTCGATTGGACCGTCAAAGCAAAAAGCAATCATTGATGTTCCCCTATTTCATAACACACCGCTTTATTCAAGCTACTCAACATTAAATGTGATCTTATCCGTCTCAAACAAGAAGACAAAAGCTACCGCACTATAAATAGCAGAATTTATAGTTGTACAAGGATCTTTTTCCGTACATTGTACATGGACTTAAAATGATCTCGGTCAAGAACAAAAAACCGACTTCCTGTACTCTTGTGAACTTAAAATAAAACGTTATCGTGAATTTATTTTTGTTTAAACACACTCTGCTGTTAATTTTGAGTTGTTAGTTTCATACAACAACACACGAATAAATCAAATTCAATTGAAAACAATTGAAAATTGAAGTGTCACCCTTCAACAATTCTCAATACTCATGAACGATAATTGAAAAATCCTATTAAAAGATTAACTCGCATAAATTGAACAGTCACGAGCACGATAATCACGAACGAAATCAAAACATCAATCCTCTATCCCTAGCATAAAGATTTAGCCACTCATGGTCGATTCAACACAAACAATCTCGTAAATCAAGACAAACATATTCATGGATTAGAGGAATAGAAAGTCTTACAATTAAATGAAATTGAGAGTTGAATCTGATAAACAAGATTAAACCACAAAGCAACGACGAAATCCGAGTTTAAATCCTTGATCTACGATGAAAAATATGAAGAGAGAATGAAAACAAGTGAAAAAAACGAGGATAGGGTTTTCTTGTCTCTGGAACCAGAGATATCTGATCGAAGCCTCGACCTAATATATATAGTAGCAGGCTTCCACGACGTGGAGAGATGGTGGCACGGCGCGGAGGGTACGTGTGGCGCGGCGCGGTGCGGCGCGGGAGGATTGACACGGCGTGGCAGGGTCAGGCACCGCGGCGCGACAGATGGGATGTTGCGTTCTCTGTCCAGGCTTGGTGGATATCACGCTTTGTCCCACAACGTGAAGGCTGGGAGTGCCGCGGCGCTGGATGTCCTCGCGGCGTGGTGGGTCTAGAGTGAAGCTTCTGTCCGCCCGTGATGTGTGTCGCGGCGCGGGGACCTGGGCGTGGCGGCCTGGGAACTGCTTGCTTCAAATGCACGAGTTTGCTGCTCGGGTTCGTTCGGGCCCGTCTAGTACCGAAACTTGATTTTGCTTTTTCCTGTGTATTGCCAACGAAATTCTCTACCCAATTATGTTCACCCGGTCCACTTATCATGAAAAATAAATCCTCCCGAACCTTCCATCCTGCACACCAAAGACGGTAAAAACTGAAAAAAATACACGAGAAATACATGGAAAACCAAGATAAAACAAGACGCGCAATAAACTATATAAACGAATAAAAACTAACAAAAAGATCTAAAACGGGGGAAAAAGAATGACAAAACAATAACGAAAAATGCAACAAAATGGGACAAACAACTCCCCCACACTAAAACCTTTATTCGTCTCGAACAAAAAGGCACAAAAAGAAAAGAAAAGAAAAGAAAACAAACAAATGAGCATGGATAACAGTTTCAAATAAGACAAGTCTCAAATTAATCAACTTAACCAAGGAGACTTCCAATGACCAATATAGCACATCTCAATTACAACTCGAATGCACCGCCTTGAAAAGACAAACTCTCAAACACCGAAATATAATACATATATGCCTTACTCAGTTTCTTGCATTAGTATGAACTGGGTTCGCTCAAATTGGTCGATCATCATGCTTCAACATAAGCTTGCCTATTGTCTATTCATACTCTAAAACAATCAAACTCATGAAATAGTGAATCAAGAGGACTTCTTGGGATGTAACGTATGCTCTTTGGATTGGGTAGGATAAATATAGGCTAAATGACTCAATAAAAATATCAACTCAATTCAATCACCTAACCGTGATCATGAACTCATCCGGTTGTCAACACCAACTGTTTCCTCCAACATCCTCAAAAGCCAACACGCTACCCACATTATTCATCTCTTTTATTTTTTTTTTCTTTTTTGCAAACCCTTGGATATTTTATCATAATCCATTCGGCTTTTTTTTTTTTTTTTTTATTTTCTCTTTTTTGTTTTTTGACATAACACCAACATAAATCACCTATATATACAAAACCAACACAAATCACCTCCAATTCTTCACTTACAACTCCACAATATCCTCATCACGGGGTTATCAGTAAACAAAAATTCAATCAGACTCAAAGGGGATGACTAGTGAATGTTATTTCCACAAAAAGAAAAAGTGAATGAAAATAAAAAAGAATGCCTAAATCATTTTCATATTACACAAATTCGATTGCTTCATTTCAAAACAAACTCAAAGTAAGTTCTGATCAACACAAATCCGACCAATATCCCTCAAGAAATAACCAAGGCTCAAACCTCACAAAAGGTAAAAAAAAATGTCCAACAAAACGACACATCAAGTTCATCAAAGCATACTAGTCATGATCATCAATACATCTCCTCAACATCATCAACAATTATCAACCAATCTCACAATCCACCACAATCCATACTCACAAGACACATAAAAAGACAAAAGACTGGACACCCAACAAAAACAAAAGATGAAAACACTCTAAAAGAACTAGACCTGGTCAACCATATAAAACACATAATCATGTAAAACTCCCCCACACTTAAAACCGAACAATGTCTCCATTGTCGATCATCAGTGTTAGGAAAGTCTACCCATATAATCAATCAACATAAAAAACAAAGACACTAAACCAAACACGAAAAATAAAGAGAAGGGTAAAGATACAGACGTACAGGGCACAGTGACTAGACGAGTCACTGTGAATCCGGTGGTGCAGGCGGAGGGTGGAGGTAGTCAGGCCTCGAACAGCGGCGGGCCTCTGTCAACTCAAATCTCTCGCCCCATTGAGATCGGGGCAGCTCTCTGGAATTCGGCTGGGGAAGGGTAGTGTGGCGGTCGGTATGGCGTATTTTCTCAACACAAGCTCGGTCCTGCAATGACATCTTAGCATGCTCTCGCATGCACGCTTTCTCAGTGAGCTGCTCAATCGCCTAAGGTACGCACACTCTTCCACCAGGTTCACTTGCGGCTCAGGCTTAGTCTCTCGGACGGAAATGAAGGTAGATTCCCCCAACATAGTCATGCTCGCAGTCCCCTTCTTCACATCAATAACTGTGCTCGTGGTCACCATAAAGGGTCGTCCGAGGAGGATGGCGTGCTCTTTATCATTTTCTTTTACGTTCCCCATATCAAGCACAACGAAGTCCACGAGGACTATCAGCTTTCCCACACGGACGAGCACATCCTTAACAATCCCTTCTGGATGACAGAATGAGCGATCTGCAAGCTGTAAGCGCATTCTAGTGGGCTTTAAATTTCCAAGCCCGAGTCGGTGATATACTGTGAGCGGCATGAGGTTAATGCTTGCTCCTAGATCGAGCATCTCCGAGATCTCTTCCCCACTCCCGAAGGCTATAGTGATCATGAAGCTTCCGGGATCCTTTTCTTTCTTTGGCAAGTTATGTTGGAAGAAACTTGCCGCTTGGAACACGAGCACCTCATCACCACTCTCGAGCCTTTGCTTATTTGCTGCTACTTCCTTGAAAAATCTCCCATACGCCGGTATCTTCTGGATCATGTCGGGCGGAGATAGATCGACGTTGGCCTTAGCCAACATCTCATGCAGGTCACGAATCATCCTACGGTCCTTCTCCTCCAAAAGTTAGCTCGAAAATGGGATCGTCAGTTTGTATGGGTTCGGGGACTTGTGCAAGGTTGGCTCGAGTTGCGGTGTCACATGGGTCTCTACTTTTCGTTCATCCCTTGGGACTGGTTTCACTTCCTTCTTCTCTTCGGGCATAATTACGGTCACCGCATTCGAATGCTTGGGCTGACTCGGCAACTTCCCCTTGTTCAACTCAGTCTCGATGGTCCCGACCCGTGTGGCTAGCTTGCCTACTTGTGTCTCAAGGCGCTTAATGGAAGCATCCTGATTCGTGATGAAATTGAGAATTTTGTCCAGCTTGTTGTCTGTGTTCGGTGGGTTTGGTCCGGCTTCTGGCGGAGGCATCCTTATCATTTGTCCCCTTTGCTACTGCTGATGGGGGACAAAGTTGGTTTGAGGCGACTGTTGATGGTGGTTGTTGGCCCATTAGAAGTTTGAGTGGTTTCGCCACCCAAGATTGTACGTGTTCGAGTACGGGTCATTACCGGGCTGGTTCTGATAACCCTGTAGTGCGTTCACCTCGGCATTCTGTCCTCTATAGCTTAGCTCGATAGCCGACGGGCACACCTCGGAACTGTGTCCCAGAACTCCCACATGCGCTGCAAACGTTTACTGCCATCGTCTGAACTGGTGAAGCTCCTCTCGCATTCAATAGCCGCATCTGCCCGTGCGCTCGGCTAACTGCTGGGCCATAACATTGTTTCCCAGTCCGATCTCATTCACTGTGGACCTCCTCCCTCTGACACTTTTCTGAGACGAGTTCGCACTTATCGTCTCGTAAATCTCCATCATCTCTTCAGCTATTCTCTCTCTGATGTCGCCTCCGGCTGCAAGTTCTGGTGGAGGGAGTCGTAGAAGCAATTCGCCAAAAGTCCCGGAGAAAGATTGTGGTGTGGGCATTGCCTCTGAAGGTCTTTGAATCGCTCCCAGGCCTCGTGAAGAGGAAAAGAGACGATCTGGGATCGGATATCCTGAGCCTTCTGGTGGGAATAGTACTTCCCAACGAACTTTGAATACACCTCGGCCCAGGTGGTAAGAGAATCCGGTGCGAGGGTCATGAACCACGCCTTGGCTCGATCTTTCAGAGTCTCCGGGAAGCACTGCATCTTCAGTTGGTCTTCGGTTAGCCCATGTAGAGGGAATGTCTGGAGGACGTTGTAAAACTCTCGGATGAAGTGGAGTGGGTCTTTGTTGGGGAGCCCGTGGAATGAAGGTAGCTGGTTGTAATGGATCATCTTAAGCTCGTAGTTCCGAGCTTCTTGTGGCAACCGGATGCATGAAGTTATTGGCCCGATCATCAGTTGGGACAAGTCTCGGAGAAGATCACGAGGAGGTTGTTGAGCCATCTCTGGTTTGGTGGTTTCGGATTAATCGAGGCTGAGTTTGTCAAACAGCTCACTTAAGTTCTCGGGATTGGTTTTGTCGTTCGGTACTAGTATACGTCCACTCCTGGTACGCATACACTCAAACAACAAAAGGGTTACAAGCACCAACGGTAAAAAAGAGAAAATAAATGAAAACAAATGGCAAAGAGAGAACTAACAGCTAGACACGAAAGGAAAAACAAAGAGAAACACCGAAACAAGAAATCACAAGAAATAAGAGAAACACAAAAGAAAGTAAAAAGATAAAAATAAGAATAAAAATAGAAATAAAGTGAATAAGCGCACAAAATACGTCCTAAACCTTCCCCGGCAACGGCGCCAATTTGTTGTAAATATTTTTAAGGAGCAGAATCGAAAGATTCGAACACTGGGTCGTGTCTGTCGAGGAAGGTTAGCCAGATTATTATGCACGTTTATTCAAACACCAATAAAAGAAATAAAATTCATAGACATCCTAATTCAAATTTTGGTTTGATTTTTGATTATCAACTACTAAGATTTAAATTAAGCAAATTAGAATAGCAAAGTAACACGTAGAACAAGCAAGATTTAAGAAGCTAGGGAGTCGGGGACATCCGTTTTGATTCAAATTGCAATTATCGGCAAATAATTGTTCAGTTAAGTGATTTCAATAACCTGCTCGTTCAAGCACTCATCCTCAATAACTCTTCATAACAAGAGAACAAACTTGAACGGCAAATTAACAAGTCACTTAACACCTAGGCAATACAGTTACGAACAAGCCTAGTCTATACGACGAGTCTATTTCGACCGACTCCTCCTCTTTCGGTTCTAAGAGTCGATTAAGAAAGACTAGAGGGTGGTCAACCGACTAATCAATTAGAATCTTCAATATCATGCATGAATAAATCAAATTCAATTGAAAACAATTGTAAATTGAAGTGTCACCCTTCAACAATTCTCAATACTCAAGAACGATAATTGAAAATTCCTTTTAAGAGATTAACTCGCATAAATTGAACAGTCACGAGCACGATAATCACAAACAATATCAAAACATCAATCCCATATCCCTAGCATAAATATTTAGCCACTCATGGTCGATTCAACACAAACAATCTTGTAAATCAAGACAAACATATTCATGGATTAGAGGAATAGAAAGTCTTACAATTAAATGAAATTGAGAGTCGAATCTGATAAACAAGATTAATCCACAAAGCAACGACGAAATCCGAGTTTAAATCCTTGATCTACGATGAAAAATATGAAAAGAGAATGAAAAACGAGTGAAAGAAACGAGGATAGGGTTTTCTTGTCTCTGGAACCAGAGATATCTGATCGAAGCCTCGACCTAATATATATATATAGTAGCAGGCTTTCCACGACGTGGAGAGATGGTGGCACGGCGCTGGAGGATTGACACGGCGCGGCAGGGTCAGGCGCTGCGGCGCGAGAGAGGTGACACGACGCGGTAGATGGGATGCTGCGTTCTCTTTCCAGGCGTGGTGGATATCACGCTTTGTCCCGCGGCGTGAAGGCTGGGAGTGCCACGGTGCTGGATGTCCTCGCCGCGTGGTGGGTCCAGAGTGAAGCTTCTGTCTGCCCGTGATGTGTGTCGCGGCGCGGGGAGCTGGGCGTGGCGGCCTGGGAACTTCGTGCTTCAAATGCACAAGTTTGCAACTCCGGGTTTGTTCGGGCCCGTCTAGTATCAGAACTTGTTTCTGTTTTTTCCTGTGTATTGCCAACGAAATTCTCTACCCAATTGTGTTCACTCGGTCCACTTATCATGAAAAATAAATCCTCCCGAACCTTCCATCCTGCACACCAAAGACGAGATAAAACATGACGCGCAATAAACTATATAAACGAATAAAAACTAACGAAAAGACCTAAAACGGGGAAAAAAGAATGACAAAATAATAACGAAAAATGCAACAAAAATAAGACAAACAGTGACGACCATCTTTTGTTATGATGTTGCTGCAAATAAACTATATTATATATACACAAGTTTAGGGTTAAATAACATAAATATACCTAAGGCTAATATAGTAAATACAAATATAATATACAATAACAACAGTGATTAATTTGATGCATAAGTTATTATTTGTTTGGAAGATTTCAAATAGATTCAACCATATGTATAAGGCCACAATCCATTAAATTATATTTTAAGTTTAATCAAATCAAAATTGTGACCTAAATGAAGACAATGACATTGTCGGGTAACACAAGGTTTTCGTTTTCGTTGATGTTTTATTAGTGTTATAAATGGTGAGGAACCAATGGAAAGGTGAGGTGAAAATAGTGAGGATCCATCTGAAATAAAAGGTAAAATTGTGTTTTTGGAAGAATAATGAAGATAATTACATGAAATAATTTATAAAGATTTTTTGTTTCAATATTGGATTAAAAAAATTAAGTTTGCTCAATACATTACAAGATACACGATATTATTTTATCAGTTAAGAATGGGAATGAGCATAGTTTGGACAATAAACCTAATCTCTATCTTCCCAGTTAAAAACTAGGATGGTTTGAACAAGGGCGTTACTATTTACCGTCTCCTATTACTAGTCACCGCCTCCTTTGGACAATTTTGCCTTTTTCATTTTTTTCCAAACATCTCAGAGCAAAGGGTACGGCGAAATGTCTTCAAATTCAAAGTTACGAAAATTTCACTGTCCGTCGGCAAAACCGGACGGCTTTTAAACCGTCCGACCGCCGAAACCGGACAGTATTAAAGGCGACCGACCGGCCGGTTCGGACGGCATAAAAGCCGTCCGGTTTTGACGGCCGGACGGACGGGCTTTGTCCGAACCGGCTGGCCGGATGGTCTAAAAGACTTCCGGCAGCGACGGCCAGTCGCGACCGGTCCGTCCGGTTCGACCGGTATTCTTAAATATTATTATAAATTATTATGTTATATATTCAAAATAATTATGTTATAAATTGGACGTTAGATATTATCATGTTAGGAGTTACAAATTATTATGTTACATGTCAGACCTGATTATTCTATAAATTGGACGTTAGATATTATCGTGTTAGGGGTTACAAATTATTATGTTACATGTTAGGCTTAGTTATGTTATAAATTGGACGTTAGATACTATCGTGTTAGGAGTTACAAATTATTATGTTACATGTTAGACCTGATTATTCTATAAATTGGACGTTAGATATTATTGTGTTACATGTTAGACTTCATTATGCTATAAATTGGACGTTAGATAATATCATGTTATGAGTTACAAATTATTATGTTACATATTAGAATTAATTATCTTATGTATTAGAATGAATAGATTATAATTTAACATGTTTTAAAAGTATAAATATTATACTGTATAGCAGGAGTCATGGAATCATGGGAAGATTTTGGAGGAGATGGTATTGATTACAGTCTCAGTTTCGATACAAATACATTATTTACTAGTGATAGGAGGCTATTGAATCTGCAAAAAACCAGGCAATACTGAATGGTTTCCTATTAGTAATTTCGAAACACAAAAAGAAAACGGTCAAACTTTTGAAGTGCCATAGAGGCGAACGCTACAAAGGCAAAGGCGGAAGTTCCAGAATAAAAAAAACGAATAAGTGCAATTTCCCTTTTGAGATAAAAGTAAAAAAGGTTCCAGATGAGCCATACTGGATGATCTGTAGATGTAGCAAGGAAGAGAAAGGCTACCATAACCATTCATTTGTTGTGTACCCTAAGGGTCATCGACAGTTGAGCGGCCTCAGCGCTTCATCTAAGAATATTATTCGTGATATGACTGACGCTCAGGTGGCCCCGACAAAAATTATGGCCGCGCTAAAGGAAAAGAATCCGGGAGACAACCTTGATCGGCGACAGGTATATATATTTATATTTTGTAATATATGTTTTAATTAACTTTTTGAAGTTAATTATGATAACTAGTAATTTTTTATTTCTAAAAGTTATTTAATAATTAATAAATTTTATTATATCTGAAATAATTTTTTTATCAAATAAATTAATTAATATACTTTTTTATTTATTAATATAATAATTTTTTATTTTAAATTATAATAATCATTATAATTAACGCTAATCGGTGATAGGTATATAACTTTAGAGATAAGTTGCGGAAAGAGAGTTTCGAGGGTTGAGATGTTCCTTCCCAGCTTATGTATTTGGCCATGGGAAGCCAGTATACAGTTTATGCAGAAGCCGATCCGAACACGAAAGCGTTGACGCATATATTCATGACCCATCCTGCATCAGTCAATCTATTCCGGACATATCATTGGTATGTCGGTATAGATTCCACGTACAAAACCAACAGGTATGTTACTTTATAAATACTTTATTAGTATGAATCTTAAATAGTGTGTTTGATTAAGTTAAGTTTTATGTGATTATAATTTTTGTCTTCTTGGTCTCATTTGCACAGGTACAAGATGCCGTTGGTCGAGATGATTGGGATGACGCCGTGCAAGCAGAACTTCATAATTACGTATGCGCTCATCAGGGACGAGAAAGAGGCCAGTTACGATTGGGTTCTACATAAGTTGAGACTTCTGATATGCCAAGACGTATATCCTAATGTGGTTGTCAGTGACAGAGAGTTGGGTTTAATCACTCCTATTCAGAGGCATTTTTACGAATCAGCCCACTTACTCTGCACGTGGCACATCAACAAGGATGTGGAAGACAAAACCTACAAACTCTTTGGGAAAAGTAAAAAACTCTCGCAGATGTTCACGCACGGTACATTCAAAAAAATTGCTGAGGCCAGTACGTTCGATGCCTACAATGATGTCGTTGTCGAGATGCGCGCAAAATACTCGAAGTCTCCACAGGTGGTACAGTATGTGGAAAACACATGGTTAGGGCACAAGGAAAAGTTTGTGAAAGCTTGGACCAACCACGTAACACATTTTGGAAACACAACTTCCTGTAGGGTGGAGAGTGCCCACTCTGTGTTGAAGCAGTGGCTTCACACGTCCATCGGCACACTCGATACAATTTGGCAGAAGATTAATAAGCAGATCGATTCTCAATTGACTGAAATCAGGTACATACTGCAATTTTTAATTGTGTTATTATATTACTGCATTAATTATAATCTAATGTTATGTAATGTATTATCAGGTCGGCGCTTTAGGCTTCGAGATCTAAGAAGAGTACTTAGTATAAGGGAATCCTTTTCGCGAGCATGATACTGAGGGTCTCGCATTACTGCCTGAGTTTATTGGACTCTGAGCTTACGAGGATGCATGACTTGAGCATCGAAGTTTACGACTGCTGCGGCTGTGTATTGCAAGCGACTCATGGACTTCCTTGTGCCTGTCTGCTCCGTACGTCATATGATTCTAAAATTCCGATTGATGTCGGAATGATTCACCAGTTTTGGAGAACGCTACAAATGTTAGAGTCAGGTAAATTAAGGTTAATGTTTTATTTATAATTTTCTACTTGCTGTTTCATTTTTAATTACAATTTATGTAATTAAAGTACATTATTTGGTTTAATTCATTGATTTTTTTATCATATACTTGTAGGGATTGGTCACCAGAGCCAGGCGAGCTAGGGTGCATGGTCAGATGCGGAGTTCTTTCGGACGCTTGTGAATGAGGTTGAAACCGGCGATCCCGCGACGATGCGGTACATGAATCAGTCCATGTACAATCATCTTTACCCAGACCAACAGGATTATGCGGAACATGAGGTTAAAGAAAACCGGCGAGGTCGTCCCAAGAAAACTAATTCAACTAAGCGTAAACCATCTGCTTGGGAGTACAACGATAGATCGCGAGGTCGGAAATCAAGCCGTACGACCACTTCTTCGCGTGGACAGACAAGCACGTCTTCTCAACAGTCGCAAGAGGCACCAGGTGATCTATATTTATTTTTTAATATAGGTGAACGTTAATTAAAGTATTTATATAATTATATAATTTGTGACGTGAATTTATTATGATATTGCAGAGATTAGACCGATAAATATATTTGATTTTACAATGTGGCAAAATATCTCCTGGTTTATGTTGGACTACGTAGTGAGTTACCTGAATGTGGAGGCGGATGGGAACTGTGGATTTCGGGTCATTGCGAGTTACATGTATGGTAACCAGAAGTACTGGCCAGCCGTAAGAGACAACATTACGAATGAGGTCGAAAGCCACCATACCTTGTACGACTACATCTATTTTAGGGATATCGACGCCGGACTCGGTCGAATAAGGTGGGACGGGGGCGCTTGTGGACCGACTCACTGGTTCGAAGTTCCGCAGGACCTCTACCCTGTTGCCACACTATTTAATACGGTTGTCGTTTTGTTGAGCTCTGGTCCGCGAGGTGGGCAGCACGACATGTTCAGCATGACAGTGTTGTCGCTCTGTGCACAATCATCGGCTAGAGGACCATGTCGTGAGATTGTCATGTGTCATCTTGGTAGCTACCCACACTACATTCATTTAGATTTGACTCCTGATTGTCCATTACCGCCTATTCATCGCATGTGGTTCACTCACCGAGATCAATCGGTTGTGGGTTGGAGGATCAGTACCAGGCTAGGTTGCAATCGTGGTTTATTGTTCAAACTAGACCTTATTGAATAAAAGAACGATATTTTTCGGTTCAACAAAAGAACAATATTATTCAATTGTGGTATGACACTTCTCATTCAACTTAAGTTTAGCAAATAAAAAAAATGAATCAGTTCAACTTAAGTTTAGCAAAAAAAAAAATCAACTTAATGTTTTACAAATAATAAATAAAAAAAAATACACCATTCAACTTAATGTTTTACAATAATAATAAAAAAAAAACATTTTTGTAATTCTGGTTTATCTCCGGCGAACTACTTCTCATATAGAAGAGAAAGGGATTCCATGTCGAAAAGGCACATACTCATTTTAAGGAGTGGTCTCATTGAATCCATCATCATTATTGGGCATTGTCGTAATCCAACTTAAGCTTGACCAATTCTTCTTGGACGTGCGCCGCCACCGGACATTGGCATTCCCGCTGCGAAATCGATGTAATGCCAAAAACACTGTCCATCCACTAAAGAAATGGAAGAATAAAAAGATATGACTAAAATTTATTAAAAAAAATTATTGTAATGAAATAACATTAATTAAAATTTAGTAAACGACCTACATAGCCGGTATTGGCACGCGTAGGGACCTCGTTCTCGTCCGGCAGCTCCTCGTCCATGACAGTCGGATGGGAAACCCGACCATACCACTGCAAGTAGTCCTCAGTCGCCTCCCCACGATCATGTGTCGTGTGGGTGAACATACTGGTGTTGCAACTGTGCGAAAATGGGAACTGGGTCCAGGCACCTACTGCACCAGCTTCAGAATGCTCAACCCTGTAGTTTCTAGACTCCCAGGACGTATTGCACTGATTGGCGGGTATATAGGGGGAGGGACAGTCTGGACATACCCCAACTGACGCAGAAACCGCACAGGCAAGTACGGCTTGACAATATCGCGGTATCAAATCAATCCGCAATAAAGAGTCCTCCGCTCTATAGCATCTGGGCTGGAGCTGCCGTATGGCAACCATTGCACCTGATCACAACTACATAAAAGAATTTATAAAAATAATTATATTATTTTAAATAACGGGTAATTAAATTTAAATAAATAACTTAACGTACATCGGAGGCAGTGAGTCTATCAAGGCACCGACGGATGGCTGTGAGCCGATCATCTGACCTTGGCGCATTCCCTACGCTCCACGAGCGAGATCGTGCGACACAACCAGGACCGATGGGTAGACGCCCCTGGGGCCGAAAATCGGGGAAATACTCATATATCCAGGACTGCAGAAGAGTCAAGCAGCTCGACAGTCCACTGGAGTCCCCTCGGCTGGCAATACCTAGCTGTCTGTACAAGTATGCCAACGTAGCTTATCCCCATGAGTAACCC
The DNA here is from genome assembly GCA_008636005.1 of Striga asiatica. Taxonomy (NCBI): domain Eukaryota; kingdom Viridiplantae; phylum Streptophyta; class Magnoliopsida; order Lamiales; family Orobanchaceae; genus Striga; species Striga asiatica. The sequence goes on from BKCP01007515.1 coordinate 337,165, forward strand.
CCAATTATATCCAAGTCGTCGAGCACCTCGTGCAGAAGCTTGGGGGTCACTCTACTACCACTCTGGTCGACGAACAAAGTGGTAGCCAGCATCACCCACATCCAGGCACCCGTCCCATCCCTAGTCGGTCGGCTTTTTCCCCTAAATTCCCCCACAATTGAGGCTTTGGTCACCGAACCACACTGCCAGAACGAACTCATGAGTTCACCCTTGGTGACCAAAAGTATCGTCATGCAGAGCCCATGTCAGGTGTCTGAATCTGGGTCCTCAACGACCACGGATTCCTCCACAAGAACGCCCAAAATGGCCCGGACGTCGTGCAGCGTGATGCTCATTTCACCAAAATGCAGGTGAAACGAATTAGTATCCGGCTGCCATCGCTCCACAAACGCATAAAGCAGTAGAGTGTCCAAGTGGCTGTGCATGGAGTCCACCAGATGTGACAGCCCGGTGTCTCTGATCAGAGCTCTCGCATCGGAATCATCACGCCAATCCCTCAGATTCTCGACCGCTCTCAGTCTGTCATGACATTTCAGCAGCCCCCTAAACTCTCCATTCCACATGCGGGAGGCGACGTGCCATAGAAAGCTAGGGATGACACTACCATCAATGGGCCCACCGGCAACTGGACCTTTAACGATCCAGGGTGCATCATCATCGGTCCTAGCTCGTTTGCTAGAACCTGCATTACAATAGAACATATCTGTATATATACACTTGCTGGCAGATGCAGTAAATAAAACATATTTCATAAGTTTTCCGCTCTCTTTTTTATTTCAATAATGTAGAAATGTTACATTTTACATTAATAAAATATAATGACAATTTTAAACTAATTTATTATGTAATATTACTACTAATTGATTATAACAATAATAAAAATAATTATAATACTTTTTTAACCAATTAATTGCATGGTCCCTCTAAATTACAAAATAATTATACTGTAGTTGAGGAGCAGGCCGATAGTAATTTTCTAACAGTACCGATAATTTGTTATTATTAAGTCAAAATATTTAATGTTAAACAACAATAAATACGTAAATTATTTATCTGATGAGGATGCACCGCTAGCAAAACGCCCCTCAGCCTGTCGTTGAAGAGCAGCCTGTGTAGGACGAATAGCCTGTACAGGAGGGAGAGGCTGGCTAGGACCCGTAGGCTGTGCGGGTCGTGCAAAATGCTGTGGTGGGAGCTCCCTCTGGGGGTGGTGCGGGTGGTCCTGATCATGTGAAGAGTCGTCCTCGTCAGACTCCTCTAAACCCTGCTCCCTCTCGCCGTACGACTCATCAGGATATCCCTGCTGACCGTAAAGTAATGGTACGCGTGTGCGGGGTATCGACTTTCGTGTGTGACGGGGAAAAGAATATCCTCGTTGATCGTACGGTCCTGGTGCCGGGGGCATCAAACTGCCAGTCTAGCCAGGATAATAATATCCATGCTCCCCGTACGGTACGACTCACAGGATTCGCGAACTGTCTGGCAGGCCCTCAAAATGATATCCCTGCGGACCATATCGTATTGGTGCGGGAGGTCTCGAACTCTGGCTAGGCAGACCAGCCTGTAGCCTCCGAGCCTCATCGATCATTGCATGTCTATCCCGACGAACGGACGCATTGACACCCCGACTTTTAATGTGTCGGGTGACAGAACCATCATAATAGACATCGAACGCCTCGTCGTCGTCCCTGGCAGAAGATTGTCCAGGTCTGATAACACCCTAAATCAAAAATATAATTAGTAATTTTTTCATATGTAATAATTGTTCTAATAACAATTAAAATAGATTATAATTAATTTTTACTTAAATTTATAAATTTTATTATTATAATTTATAATTATTATTATAATTATTATTGTTGTAATTTATAATTATTATTATAATTATTATAATTAATTATAATTATTATTACAAATTATTATTATTAATTATAATTATTATTAAAATTTTTTATTATAATTATTATATTTAATTCTAATTTATAATTATTATAATTAATTATAATTATTATTACAAATTATTATTAATTATAATTATTATTATTATTATAAGCATTTATAATTTATAATAATAACTATTACTATTTTTATAATTTATAATTAATTATAATTTATTCAACCTATTATTATTATAATTTTTAATTATTAATATTAGAATTTATAATTTTTATTATAATTATTATAATTATTTCTAATTTTTAATTATTATTATCATTATTATTATTATTATTATTATTATTGT
>BKCP01007515.1:339454-367836 GCA_008636005.1 Striga asiatica
AAAATTATTCCGCCGGAAAAAAAAAAAAAAAAAAATACCTTGCTAGAGAAGAATGCTTTGCCGAGGCCGTAGGATTGTTTTGACATTTTTTTAGATTTTTTTCGGTGCTCGAATCGCTCGTTGAAAGTTCGGGAGTTTAGAGAGATAGAGAGAGAAAAAGGATAAAGAGCAAAATAGTAAAAAGGGGGAGGGTGTTAATAATAGAGGGCGGTGAATAGTAAATGAGTTTGAACAATAATTACAAGGAAACTTTTTTGGAAACATTGGTGTTAGACATGAAGATTAACAAAGTGGACGTGGCCTTACATGCATGCAGTCTTCATGCAGCAGTTTATTTGGCAGTTTTCTTTTTATGCAGTTTGTGAGATCATGTTATGTTAGTGGAATGAGTTAGTTATGACATGATATCCTAGAATTAGTTCTATATAAATAGCCATGGTTTGTATACTCAGTTTCATTGAAAAATCCTACAGAACTCGACCATCTTAAGTTCTTCACTTACTATTTTGTTCATTTCTTATTTCCTTGTTAAATTCAATATGGTTATGTTCATTTCCAACATGGTATCAGAGTAGGGATAGTTTCTTTTAATCTCTTGTTTCTTGAACCATGGCTTTCAAATTCTTTCTCATTTCACAATAACAACCACTCTCCAAGCCTGCAACCCATACCTCTCCATAATCAACTGATCACCATCAAACTCACAGATGAAAATCATCTTCTGTAGGTACAACGGTTTCTTACTACGGTGAGAGGCCATGGTCTAGAAGGATTCCTTGATGACACAACTATACCTCCAACAAGGTTTATACCAGGAGAAGAAGAAAGTTTGTTGCAGATCAACCCAGAATTCCTTAACTGGAAAAGGCAGGACCAATTATTAGCTTCATGGCTTCTCTCTTCTTTATCAGATTCTGTCCTGTGCTCAGTGATAGGTATGAATAGTTCATCTGAAATTTGGAAAGGTCCAGAAGCCTCATTTTCAACCAGGTCAAAGGCAAGAACCATGCATTATAAAATTCAACTTCAAAACCTCAAAAAGGCAGGCTTGAGCATTAGAGAATATGTTAACAAGGTAAAGATTTATTGTGATACTTTGGCAGCTGGTGGTCACAAAATTTCAGAACAAGATCAAATCTTGCATGTCCTAAGTGGACTAGGTTCTGAATATGATGCAGTTGTGGTTAGTATCAATGCTAGGCCAGAAAACCTTACTTTGGTAGATGTTGTATCCTTGTTGCTTACCTATGAAAGCAGATTGGAAGCAACTACTCTTGCTACTGAAAGTATTAATATGCCTACAGCAAATTTTGCTTCAAAAACCAATAAACCAACACATAACTTTGGCTTAGGAAGAGGCAGATGCAATTTCAGAGGAAAGAGATAGAAACACAAGAGAAAAAGGTGGTGGAAGAAACTCTGGAAATAGAGTGCAATGCCAAATTTGTGGCTACACAAATCACTCAGATGACAAGTGTTATAATAAATTCAATCCACATTTTGTGCCAAGAGAGCAGAATCAAAGGAATTTCAGTGATAACAGAAGTCCAGGAAACCATGTCTCAGCCATGTATGCAGCAAGAGACAACACAAATGAAAATGATTGGTTTCCAGACTCAAGAGCTTCTCACATCACTAATGATTTTTCTAATCTTAGTGTTGCCTCAGATTATACAGGAAAGTGCAAGTTGGAAATGGAGCTGGACTTGAAATCTCTCATGTTGGTAAGACACATGTCATTAATCAGCATAGCACAGCCACCTCTAAACACACATTCACTTTAAACAACCTTTTGCATGTTCCTCAGATAGCAAAGAATTTAATTAGTGTTGCTCAATTTGCTAAGGATAACAATGTATTTTTTGAATTTTTCCCTACCTTTTGTGTTTTCAAGGATCAAACATCAGGAACACCTCTTCTCAAAGGGATTCTTAAAGATGGCCTATATACCTTCAAGCTGAAAAAGTTGTCTAGCCAAACTCCAGCCCCTATGTTCTTCAATCAAGCCAAGAATGAGATGAAAAATAGCAGTTGTTTTGCTAGTTCAGTTCAAAATCTAGATTTATGGCATAAAAGGTTAGTTCATCCATCTTTTGATGTGACAAAGAGAGCTTTAAATGGTTGTAACCTTTCTTATGCTAATAAAGAAATGTTTTGTGCTGATTGCATTCAAGCTAAATCTCATATTCTACCATTTCCATCTTCAATCCACAATACTACAACACCTCTTGAAATGATACACACTAACCTGTGGGGACCTAGTCCAATCAAATCGACCTCAGGAGCTTCGTATTATGTAGCCTTTGTGGATGACTTTACCAAATTCACTTGGTTATATTATCTCAAACAAAAATTAGACACAATCAAAGCCTGTACACATTTTTAGAATCTTGTTGAAAACCAATTAAATCACAGAATCAAAGTTGTCCAAAGTGATGGAGGCACAGATATTAAGCCTTTAACTCCCTTGTTTACAGAAAAAAAGAATAATCCATAAGATTTCTTGTCCTCATACTCCTCAACAGAATGGCTTGGTTGAAAGAAAACACAGACAAGTTGTAGAAGTAGCTCTCATTTTGATGTCATCTTCTTGTGTTCCTAAAAGATTTTGGGAGCAAGCTTTCTCTACAGCCATTTATCTTATAAACAGAATACCAAACAAAACTATCTCCTATGATTCTCCTTATTTCAAACTCTATGGATCAGTTCCTAACTACAAGCACTTGAGAGTCTTTGGTTGTGAGTGTTTTCCCCACTTAAGACCCTACACTAAAGACAAACTTGATCTTAGATCCTCACCGGGTGTATTCTTGGGTTACAGCTCTCAGTTTAAAGGTTATAGGATCCTTCTTAAAAATGGAAAAATCATCATTTCTAGAAATGTTGTTTTCAATGAAAACTCATTTCCATATAAGTCTTCTGTTATTCCAAAGCAAGTTGAGCAACATGATAATTTTTTACCTTTCTTTCCACCACTATCCTCAAACACTACTGCATCACAAACATCACAAACATTACCTTTGCATACTATTGTTAATGATACACAAACAATTACCACACCAAGGTCCAGCACTACTCACTCAGTTGCTTCATTAACCCCTTCATTACCAAACTCCTACCATACACAACCATCATCACCATCATCATCACATACTAATCATGATAATATTGACATGAGAAACTCAAGTCCAGTTGCAGTCACTCCACAATCACCACCTACGGATCAGTCCAAACATCACATGGTGACAAGGTCAAAGAGAGGGATCTTTAAACCTAAAGTTTATTCTACAAGTCTCACAGAATCAGAACCTTCAACACTTTCAGAGGCTCTTTCTTCTCCACATTGGAAAAATGCCATGGAGAATGAATATAAGGCCTTGATAAAGAATAACACATGGACAGTTGTGCCTTTACCAACAGATAGAAAAGCCATAGGTTGCAGGTGGGTCTTTAGAATCAAACGCAATGCAAATGGATCCATTTCTAGGTACAAAGCCCGACTTGTAGCCAAAGGCTTTACACAAGTGGCAGACATAGATTATCAAGACATTTTCAGTCCAGTTGTCAAACCTGTGACAATAAGATTGATTCTCACTATTGCTTTGTCTAAAGGATGTCTAATAAAGCAGCTTGATGTGGATAATGCTTTCCTAAATGGGGAATTAGATCAAACTATAGCCATCTACATGGAAGAGCCTTCTGGCTTTAAAACACAAAAAATACCAGGTTTTGCTTGCAAGCTCAACAAAGCTATCTATGGACTTAAACAAGCTTCAAAGACATGGTTTGACAAGTTAAGTCTTGAATTGTTGAATCTTGGCTTCAAATCCTCACTGGCAGATACCTCACTGTTTATTAAAGTGACATCAAAATCACATCATTTATCTGTTAGTTTATGTGGATGATATAATCATCACAGGGAGCTCCACTTCAGATGTGCAGAATGTCATCTCTTCTCTTTCCAATGCCTTCTCTCTCAAAGATCTTGGACAGCTTCATCATTTCTTGGGCATGGAAATTCACCATCATGACCAAGGACTACTATTAACACAACACAACTATGCTTCCCAGATTCTCAAGAAGGCAAACATGGAAAACTCAAAACCTATGTCTACCCCTATGGTCACTTCACCACCTCTGTCTAGATACTCAGGCAATCCTTTCCATGATCCTCTTCTTTATAGGCAAATTGTTGGAAGCCTTCAGTACCTCACATTAACCAGACTTGACATCATCTTTGTGGTCAACAAATTCAGTCAGTTCATGCAATCACCTCTAAACTCTCACTGGAAAGCCATGAAAAGACTCTTGAGGTACATAGCAGGGACCCTGGACTATGGTTTACTCATAACCAAGTCATCACACCTTCATATTTCAGCATTCTCTGACTCTGATTGGGCCTCAGATCCAGATGAGCGCAAATCTACATCAGGGCATTGTGTTTTTGTGGGAGGCAACTTGGTTTCTTGGAGCTCTAAGAAGCAACACACTGTGTCAAGGAGTAGCACTGAAGCTGAATATAGAAGCCTTGGCCATGCGGTTTCAGATGTCCTATGGATCAAAATTCTTCTTACTGAATTGCACATCACCAAGATTCCTTCTCCTACTATTTGGGTGGATAACCTTAGTGCCGTTTTCATATCCTGCAATCCAATAATCCAAGATAGAACCAAGCACATTGAAGTAGATCTTCATTTTATTCAAGAAAAAGTTTTGAATAAGTCCATTTATGTCCTTCATGTTCCTGCCATTGACCAAGCAGCTGATTCTTTCACTAAACCACTCTCGAGTCAATTCTTCACTCGCATGCGTCATAAGCTCAAGGTTATTCCTCTCAACTCTTTCGAATTGCGGGGGGATGTTAGACATGAATATTAACAAAGTGGACGTGGCCTTACATGCATGCAGTCTTCATGCAACAGTTTATTTGGCAGTTTCCTTTTTATGCAGTTTGTGAGATCATGTTATGTTAGTGGAATGAGTTAATTATGACATGATATCCTAGAATTAGTTCTATATAAATAACCATGGTTTGTATACTCAGTTTCATTGAAAAATCTTACAGAACTCGACCATCTTAAGTTCTTCACTTACTATTTTGTTCATTTCTTATTTCCTTGTTAAATTCAATATGGTTATGTTCATTTCCAACAACTGACTCCAAATGAAGTGACCCCTATATATTGTGCCACATAAACGTTTTGCAATAATACTTTTGAGAAATTAAGATGTATCTATGGACTATGCAGGACAGAATCTTGTGATTTTTTTAATATAATGAATGACGTGGAAATAGTGTCCGAATGATGTATTGAAACACATATCTCTATACTTAATTCTATAAGAATAAAATGAAGTTTGTTAATTTATTTCCAGATCCAAGCATTCCATAGCTAGACTTTGCTTTGATAATCATCGACGCAATTGAAGGACAAATTAATATTGTGTACTATACACGAGCTTTAATTTGTATGACCAAAGTCTTAATTAAACTTTATAACACATGCCATTAGATTTCCAAAAAATTTATAATTTTTAACTATCTTTTAATGAGTCTAACAATACATCATAATCATCAACCGAAGGTCTAGATCATCGAAAGTTGTGCATCTAGGTTTTAAACGGTGATTCACATGCACAAAAGAAACCCAGGTGTTATTCCTGTGGCTTCAGGGGGTATTTAGGTACATGACGTAGCAAAATCGTAAACGCAAGAGAGATTGAGAGAGAACTCTCATTTTTTTGTATTCAATCAAAATCAATTATCCCTAAAATTCATAGAATAGGAGTCTTAAATATCGGTTCTAAGAGAGCCCTACTTACCAAAAAATTTCTTGCCAAATACAAGATTAACATACTTAAATAACAATAAAATAAAGGTAATAAATAATTATAAGAAAACCAACGCAATCTCATTACCAAATGTAATCAATTGATGAAACTTAAAGTACGAAATTAATTAAGTAAAAACTCAAAGTGAGAACATGTAAGTTGATGTGCCAAACCTGAACTTTTCCCAGAACAGTTATTCATTAATATTACGTTAGTGTTCTTACTGAGTTGAGTGACAGACATAAACCTGAAAGCCATAACGAATACTAATATTATTATTATGTTATGAATACTAATATTATTATTATTTGTTGTAGATTAGACATTCAAATGTGACGTTGCCGAGTTGTAAGGAAACGGGCCTTGGTCCCGCATTTGCTTCCGAAAGAAATCGAAGAATTTCTTGGGAAACCTAAAAATGGGTTCATTCTATTTTTTTTTTTCTGATAGATGGTCAGAAAAATCCATCAGGGTTCGAATCCTACTGAAAGGTCATTATGGACTCATGATTCAATTCCTGATCCACACCTTTGGAAAGTTTGCAATACCACTTGATGTAATGGATCTGAAGGAATTTTCAAGCATCTAATTCCTTATTTTTCTTGTTTCTCCCCTTCTTTATTCTCAGTTCCCATTCTTGAAAACATGCCTTACAAAAGGCTTCAGTGTCATTAGAAACACTGCTTAATGGAAATTACAAATTACAAACGAAAATAGCACGTCTCTATCAGTTCCCTATTCCAAACAATTCGATTAACTGCACAACTTGAGTGGATAAGCAGGAATTAAGCATGAACGTCTTTACCCGAAAACTTATGAGCTGAATTTGGATTTCAAAATTTTGCTCAGCATTTTCAGCAATTGTCATAACCGACGAGGTGAGGTTGTGAAGGTACCTACAACAGTTAGGCAATTTCAAAACTGCACATCTTTGCGGGGTCGAATTTGAAAGATATACGGTCGATTAACATCGAAATGAATGGTATTCTCATTTTTAATGAAAATAAATAGCAAATACTTCACGAGGTCATGGGGCTTTTTAACACACCTGAACATCTTGAATTCTATGTCGCTTGTCTCTTTTCACTCGTTTTACCCCGAAAGTGTGAGAAAAAAGAGAAATGCCGAGTTGCTGTGGAAGAGTTGGAATTATCAGTAAAATAATTACTGAAAGGAAGTTAAGAACATAATGCACCTTCAACAAAAAAAAGTACGTACACTTTTGTGGCACATTGCCAGCTGCAGAGATTTCATCTTGAGAGATTAGATTCTTTAATGTGCCAACTGAGAGAGACAAGAAAAGAAAAGGGGCAAAAAAGAAACAGAAAGGAAGTCAGAAAGTGACAATTTCATTTCATCAGGCAGAATGGCTGTTAACTTCCACAGCCATTACAGGATAAGCTTGTACAGAAAGTTGTTGGGCATGTAAATCTGGTACTCTGCTTTCATTGTTTGCCATCAAACAACTTCTACAACTATTCCAGACACTAAATTTCAATTAAACAGAAACCAAAGGTGAAATGTCACCCTGAGAACATGGGATAAGTTCATAAGAAAAGATCATGAAAACAATTTCTTAGCACCAAAATACTCTTGCTAGTTGCATGGGCGACAATAGACTCCAGCAGCCATAAAAAGCCGACGCGTAATCCATATTATTTAACATAACATCCAGTTTGTCTAACATAGATGCCTTTTTCTTCTCCTACTCTAATTGTCCAAGTCCAAACATTGGATAGTTAAAACAATTTGACAAATTTCTCCTCATTTCAGATAAGTTGGTAAATTGGCTACAACACCCATGTAGAGGGATCTCATTAAGATGCTCTTTGCTACATGTCTATCTGATTCACAGAATTCTAATTCACATAATTCCAGATAGAAAAGTTCACATCACCTTCACTTGTTGAAGCCATTTTTCGTGCATTATCTTCCTGCTCAATAACGCCACTGCTGGTACACTCTGAATCAATACTTTGATCTATGGATGAAGTGTGATTCTTCTTTCCAAACTTCAGGAGCCGCCTAAAACCTTTTGGTGATTCCTTCATGGAAACCTTCTCTGAATGTGCATGATCTTTCACTGTTTTAGTAGTTTTTACATCAGGCACTAGTGTTCTGACAGTTTTTTCAGCACGTGACACCACTTCAGCACTTCCTTGTGGTGCTTTATTATACTCTGTCTTGTGAGTGCAAGGGTCTTCCAAAGAGGAGACACGGGCATGTGGAGCTCGGTATGGATTTTCAGCATTTGCGATGTTGGCAGAGGTGGGAGGATCCTTCTCTGAATAGACAGTCTTCACCTGAAAACACCAAGCACCATTAGAATCATAGTGTAATTGTTAACAGACTAAAAAAGGAAAAGTAATTGAATAAATATTGAATTCTCAACTAGTTTCCATGAAGAAGTCTGCGGACTCTGCAGTTCACTAATAATACAGTAACGAATTTGACAGGTAACTAATGATCGAAATAGATATGGAAAAAGTTGCATGAACATGCACGTTTTATTTTTCTACCTTCAAAATCTAGAAGGGAGGAGATGAAGAACTGCCACATAGATGAACACAAAAGGTACCTTTTTCATGTTTATTACCTCATTATGATCAGATTGCTTTTGTCTGCGAGGTTCTTTATCAGTTTCATCCTTGTATGAGCGAGAAGCATGTAGGGAAGCCAACTCAGATGTCACATTACCTTTCTCTCCTTTGATACCATTACTCAACTGTTGACTCCTTACCTGTGGTTTTGCTTCTGATGGATGCAAAGTAGGAACAGAAGGTCTCTCACACTCGAGGACCAAAACAGTTTTCTCAACAATGGGGTTGTCATCTGCATCAATCTGATGTGATGTATTACAAGTACTTGCACTTAAATCAGCATTTCCACGGAATGCAGAAGGCTTCACTCCATTTAAATTCTGCAAGTCCTTTACTTCTGAATTGTTCCCGCTAGTCTTTACATGTGTCTTGGGTGTTTTGATCTTCAGTTCAGGTAGAGTTGCAGCCTTACTTCGATCAAGATCAATGATAGCAGATACTTTGTTCATTTCAGCCCCTTCGAACAACTTCTGTTTTAAAACTGTTTCAGCACTTCGAGCTTTCACTGTAGTAACTGGAGATTTGTTGACTGTTTTGGGCTCTGACAACCTTCTGATCCTTGATATAGAAGCCTTAGAATCAGGAATCACACCATTCTTTTCTCGTTTTGCCTCGGACAAAGATGACAAGGACCTCATTAACCTGTTCCCTGGCTTTTGGGTACCATCACTTATTTTACTTCCTATGGAGGTTTTATGTGTCTCACTTGATTCCAGTGGAATTCTGACCTTGGATCTCTGTAAGGGAGATGATGTCCCGGCCTCTGCATCACTGAATTTAGATCCTCTATTCGCTGTAGGAGAAACTTTCGTGGGCAATTGTTTTGTCTGATGGGATAGGGCAGATGGCTTTACAGAGTTGGATCCAACTCTAGCTGCAATTCTCTTTTGCCTCTCCAGCTTTAAAGATTCAAGTCTCCTTGCTTCTGCCTCTTCCTGTAGAGTATTAACTTAAGAATACGGAGTCTATTTAAAGAGAGTAAAGTAGCATCATAAGAAAACAAAAATGATGTATGTAAAGTCAAGATGCATTCGGGTCTCAGTTTAGCAATAAGAAGAAACTAACCGGTTGACATGATGATTAAGATTCTCACGAAACAAGAAAAGAATATTGCCAACAATTCCAAGGCACCTTTTTGGCGACAACCAAACAATTAAAAAGAAGGTGGACATGCCACATCATGCAATTAGTAACTTGCCTTGGGACGTGAAACGCATATCATACCTTTTCTTTCTTCATTTTCTGCAGATCTGCTTTATAGGACCTTAGTCTTTCAGCACGGGCCCGCGCATCTTCTAAGGGACTCATCATTGATGGTCTGACGTTCCTCACAGGGCCTCCACTTTTTTGTTTATGCGGAGGGTCTGATGTAGCCATTGACCTCCTGTTCTTGTCTGATTTACTTAACCTACCCCTCACATCATTGATTTTCCTTTTACCTTTCTCATCCGAGGCATGTGCACACACCTGCATTTCATACTCCAGACCAATGGCGTATCCAATAGACCTCTTATCAGTCTCCCGTTCAGGCATCAAGCTCAAATCATTAGCTACGTAGTTTACATTCTTCACATTTCCCTCAGAGCCCAACTTTTGACTCTTTGTGGGAATTTCAGAATCTATATCAATAGCAGTTCTATCTGTTCCTCCATCTTGATCCAACGACATCAACCTTGAGGGGACAACCAAAGTTTCATCACTCATTCTATTCAAGTCTCTATCTATTCTTTTGGTGCCACTCTCCAAATTATTATTCATAGCTATTGGGTCGAATGAATTCCTGAAATTCGCTTGGTCACCCTTACTCACAACCATAAAATCTTCTTTTGCTGTTCTAAATAAAATCTTCCTTCCATTACTTTCATTAAATTGAACATCCATTTGATCATTCTCTCTCCTGAAGCCATTATCAGCACTGGAAAGTATAAATTCATCGTCGGATCCTCTAAGCTTATGAGATGCACTTCCATGGATCCTGCCCCCAGTCATATCACCTCCTATTTCACCTCTATCCCGCACAGAAAGTGCTAATGGGTTTTCACTTGCAATGTTTTTGTATCTCTGCATCTTCACATCCCTTTCCATTGTGAACATGCCCTCAGCATTAGCACCTTCTTCACTTCCTCTCAACAAACAGTCTTGAAATGCCAGCCAGTGCATGTTTTCACTATCCTGTTGTGAAGTAGAGACCTCATCATTGCTGACCTGGCTTCCTCCATTTCTGGAAGACCTCTTCTTGTTCTGATGATTTGCATCAACATCTTCATAGTATTTGTTCCCTCTACCAATGTCCGGTTGGGAATCTGAATCTGTTTCACTGTTGGATTTCTTCTCTCTAGGAGTGGCATAATTAATATTTTGACTAACGACTTTGCCTGGCTGCTGCTTTTTGTTCGAACCTCCAGTTCTTTTGTTTTGTTTCTGACTATATGACACTTCTTCATCTGATGTCATGTCACCCGATGATCTAATTCCATCAAATTCCCTCGTCTGTGGCACGGTATAACTATTGCTAACATCAAGGGATTGTCTTTTGTATCCCGAATTAGGACCATGATGAGACAAGAAATGCTCCACATGGTGATGATGTGGCAGTAAAAAGGGACCACTGCCTGTGTAAGTCTGATAATACGGTATTCTTGGAGGGGCATATGATGGAAATACTGGATGCGCGCCAGCTGGGGCATGCATAGGCCATGGAGGAAATACTATATGAGGAACTTGTCCTTGAAATTCTTGTTCACTGTTTGGGGCTGGAATATATACCAGAGATCAATGAAAGCGTAATCATCATTAAATCATCCTTATGCCCAGTACTATAAGATTTGAACAGATTTTATTTGAATATAACATTTGAGAAATTTTGAGTACTACGAGTGCATCCATGATTAGAGGAACATTTGTAAAAATCCTTTATTTATGTGTGCAGTTACACGATCTCTGCTACCAATCAACGGACATCAATCAAGACAATATGCATATCTAAAGTGAAACCAATATAAAGAATGCCTCAGTAACCGATCCTGCCAGGTTTGTTGCCAGAAGCTGGAATTTCAGAAGACAAGTTCCTCTCAAGGACCAACTATTGGTTGAAATGCATCAACTACCATAGAGTTAGAGATAGAAGGTCATTTCATTTACTTTTTATTTCAATAACTGGGCTTTTGGGCCCATTTGATTATAATATCTAGTAGGGCTATAATTACGGATAGGGTTAGGATTCTATCAAGTATACCTTGGGTTATATTTTGTTGAATAGAATTGTCGGCTTTAAGCTTGGGCAAGAATTTTCTTCTTGAAGTGTCGGGTCTTGGGCTGGGTAGGACTCATCCGGAGTTATTTTAGAGTTATTTTCTTAATTAATAGTATCGATTATCAATTATTATTTTTGTTTGCTTTCACCCTTAACTCTATCAATTGGATGGCTGTTTTGAACAATGATAAAAAACAACGTCAGCAATTATAATTACATGATTGCTTATTTAAGAGAGATATTCATGAACTAATAGCATAAATACCTTGTAAAGATCATACAATCACGAAGTTTGACTGTATATATATGCTTGACCAGAATATTCCTGAGGGGGTGATTGTTTACCAATTCAACTAAAAAAAAAACAATCAAAAATAAAATTTAACTCAACCTTAACTCAACCCCACTATCCTCAATATTATCAATATAATTAAATAATATCAACCAATCATTCTTACACATCACATCAACTTTAATTCACTATTTATTCACTCACAAAAATTTAACCAACTATCACTTCCAATCATTTTTCTCCTACTTTACATCAAATCAACTTTAATTATTTTATTTAAATATTATTGTAATATATCTACTAACAACTAACCATACCAATTTTTTTTCCAAATTAACTATAGTTAAAAATAAAACCAAATAAAAACTAGTTGAGTCCATAAACAATCACCCCCTAAGTGTTTGAATAAAGTAGACGGTTTGCCGAACGAATTAAGAATAATTTTGCAATACTATTGATGCATTGAGCTCCAACGGGCATGATTGTTTCTTATGAGAATGTCAAAACCAAAATGAAAGAAAATCACTCTTGAATCATGCAGCATAAATAAATAAAAGAACTAATGGTTCTATAATATACATTATGTCCTTATTTAGTTACTTATGTTTTTTTATCATTAGGACTCATTTTTCATATAATTTTGTTGGGGTTGTAATATGTTATTTCATTCTTTTTATATTAGGACATCATTACACTAGTTTTGAAAAAAAACACGCATTAGGAGCTCATTTGTTCTACATTTTATTTTGTTCGTGCAGTGTTATGTTTAATAAAGCAATTAATTTATGTTACTGAACTTAGTCAAAAAACATTCACCACCACGTGCACTTTACGAGAGAAAAACTGAAGGTGAAAAAACCAGCTTTGTTGCAGGAATCTAAGCTGTAGAATGGTTTAGGCAGCCAACATGATGCAAATGCAATAGAAAGTATGTTATGTAACCACCTTCTACAATCATTAAGAGAACTTTAAGTAAAGTTCTCAGCTAGACAAGGCAAGAAAACCATTTTCACCAAGCATGAGTACATGATGAGAATATTTGTGTAAATGTAAAACTGAAAGAACACATTGAAGCCATAAGAATCACAAATAAATAGAACATGTTCTACACGATATCAAGCATAAAGAGACTTAAGTCAAGCAAATTTGTCAAGAAATTGCAAGACAACTCGACATCAGTTCAGACACATGGGGAGTAGTCTAGAAATTAAAACAAAAAGGTATGATGAGAAACTTACGCCCATTAATGTGCAGCAACAAAGCAATGCATTACACAAGTAAAAGGCTAATTGACTAATCATTAGAACTGAAAGGTATAAAAAACAATAATATATAAATAACAGGGAAAGACAAAGGTCTTGAAGTTCAATTTCAGAACAAAGAAAAAAAAGAAGAAGAAGAATGCAAGCACTCACTCAGAAGTTTAATCTTTGGTTTATCCGTGCAGTTTGCTAAGGTAAAACCAATTGAATTCAAATTGTCAATCATTAATCATGGAGATCAAATTATATGGGATTTTCGGAATTCTGGAGCATAAGTACATGAACTTTGCTTCTGTTTTGGTTGTTTTGAGCTGAGGTTTTTCCTGGAGAATTGTCAAATAACCGCTTAGAGCAATTTGATGTATGTTTGGCTTTAATTTTAACTGTGTCAAAAGTATAATGATTGTAACCTCCATTAGCAGATTCATTTTCTATGATTTCCCTGGTCAAGATGTTCGATTTTTTGAAAATGGAGAAAGGAAGATTCTTTCTAGATCAGTACAAAGGTTCGTGAAGTTCGATACATATGCCTCTTTTCTGCTAAATTTTTACATGTTGAAATATAATTCTGCAAGACATAATCACATGCAACAACAAAAGATAATAGTGATGAAATGACTGAGCGATGAGAAGTAGGCATGTCTCGAAAGACTTGAACTTACCAGGATTATTTGTTGAACCTGATTTCCCATTATTTTCAGAGGTCAGCTCGTGATTGGACTCATCATGTTTAAATGAATCATTGATAATAATGCCGGACGAATTAATTGCACAGAAGTCTGACCGAGCAGGCAAATCTTCTGATGCTTCAATATTAAGCCATTGTCCAGTTTCATGCTTACTCTTCCACAGATCAATGAATTTTGAGCACGCCTTCCTGTTACGTAGAACAGAGGCCATTAACTGGAAGTTTCTACAATGAAGGTTCAAAATTTAATGGTTAATGATCTACATCCTCGGCTGTAGAGTTTTCATTTCTTTCCTNAAGAGAGAGCTTACATCAAACGCAAGGCTCCAAAGCAGTTAGAAAATGATATAAGATGTTCCATGCAATCAATATCAAAACCTGCTGCCACAGCACGTGCAAAGGCCATTCCTTGTTCTTTTTGCAACACGGTTTTACGGGCCTCAAGGACCTTAAGAAGCTGAACCCTGGTTTAGTGGTTTAGGCAGGATGCAATCAATTTAGCTCTATGTATCTCCTTTTATCAAATATCAAATAATTTGACTTCAATCTCATCATTCTCCTAATAATAAACATCCAAACAAGATTAAATAAACTTTTCTGGAGCCATGTCTCAAGTCCTCCTTGAAAATCCTCAAGAAACTCACCTAACTTTTAAGAGGGTCTTATTCAGTTACTTCTTTTAATTTTTCTTTCAAAAGCTTGTGGATAGGATCTGGAAGGGGAAGTACATATAAATTTGTTTGCCTTTTATGTGCTGTAATGAATTGTTTTTGGTCCAATGGAAACTGCCATATAAACCCATGTGTTGTTCCATAATAACAGGTCAAATTATGGTAAAGGACTCCATCTCTATCCTAATCGTTTACATTGTGGTCTATCATAAGATAAGCAGTTTGGGCAAAAAGGAAATAGAAAAAATGATTGCCACAAAACTAATAAACAAAATGTTTTTAAATGGCGAATAGCGAGACGAGGCGATTGGCCCATGGCCTCACCACAAGGCGAGGCGATTCACCATGGAGGCCTCAGCTACACATGCCACCAAAATGTAGAAAAACAATATTATAGTTGATGCAATTGTATATTTATGTTCAAATGACAAAAAAACGTCAAATATATCCCAAAAAGGCAAGAACACAAATGAAACACAAGTCAATAGCACAAACACCACCTAGGAAAGTACGAATAAAATATAAAGTTTGGCACACACATAGTTAAATACTAGAAATAAGCAACAATCCCATTTGGCACACACATAGTTAAACCCTAGTTTTTTATCCACGAAAAACTCTATTCGACGACCAGCCCGTTTCTTTTCTTTTAATTCACGTCTTATCTTTGCATAGTTGAAAACGTGTTGCGTATTTATTTTTATTAAAACAGAGAGGCGCTGAGGCTAGCCTCACAGGCGCCTCGCCATTAAAGTACATTTCATGATAGAACTGCATCACATACCTCGAGTTTTCCTCCGGCGAACATGACCCATTGGTCTCAGGTAGCATTTCTCCAGGCTGTAAGAAATTTTGAGAGTAAGTGAGAAAACATGTCTTTGAGTGAATCAGGAAAAAGAACACACTGATTGCCTAGTCACCGTGTAAAGGACAATTGCTTTCTCCTCATTAGAAACAGGCAAAGTTTTGCCACCTGGGTAAAATTTAGGGTGATTAGTGCTGTATTAGTAACTGGAAAAGGTCACTGATGGAAAGTAACATTATATATGATTATCCATAATCACCAACCAATAGGGAAATAAATATTCAGCACTTATGCACAGATAATAAGTGGTTGATGAGGTACATTAATACAATACATAAATACATTTCAGGAATAATTAGGGCTGAGGTATATATCGTCAGGAAATTAAAAAAGGGAGAGAATCAACAACACAGGCACAGCTCTTTAGGAAAAGACATTTAATATTTGAATACATAATTGTGTTTCCAGATACCTTCATTCCCTTCGAAAGGTTTTCTTCCATTGTGTTCCCCCTATACAGATAAATAGAAACAAGTGAACTTAGAGTAAGTAAATTGACAAAGAACAGAGAACTTATCCTATTTGAGAGTAGTTTACGACGATTTCTGCAGCATCACTGCTTCTCTGTAAGGTGATTCCCTCCTCAATTTGTATGATCTCATTTTCAATTGTATAGACACGTTCTAAAATCTCCGGGGTGCTCACAAAACGAACAAATCTGTTCAATGAAAATCAGTTTTTTTTCTTATCACCACCTCATAGTAATGATATACAACAGTCCCTGAGACAGAAACCAAGCTTCACATCTTTTACAATATATTTAGAAAGATTATCAAAAGCAAAAAGGACAGTCAACGAAGCCAAGTGCAGTGTAAGAGAGTGATCAGGAGATTAACGTGTGGACATTCCTATCAGAGGGCTAGCAATTAACATAGAAACTTAATGGTGAAACAACGAAATATACGTATCGCAATTCCCACCCACATCCCGAATTTCTATGACTTTTACACATTGGTAACTCCAGTATTCAAGCATCGTGCTTTTATTTGCATAAAACTTCTTTTCAGTGCAAAACGGCATATAAGCTACAACAACAAAGTTGAACATCTGGATGGGATTATTTGTCCTGTTAAAATTGAGGCACTCATTTGTCATATCTGGTTTAAAAGTGAATCAGGTTGGTACAGCAATAGAACAAGTAGAATACGACGGTCCGAAAAATAGACAACAGCAGCAGAAAACTACAAGGTTCAGGCTCGCAACAAACCTTCAAATTGTACTACATATATTGTTGTTTCTTTAAGAAAAAGAAAACAACAGTTGCAGGTCAAGCACAATATTATATATTAGTTGAAGGCGTGCTACATCACTATGAATCAATATCTTTAATATATAAATAATATTTACATATATATATGCACACACACACACACAGAGAGAGATCCATCACTGAACAGCCTAATGAATGATTTTAGTATCTTGATAACCCAATTATATATATATATATATATATATATATATATATATATAAGTACCAGGACAGTACGTAAATGAGGAAATATTTTAATCACGTTTCAACTACAAAACCAGATAACTGCAAGTTGGAAGGTTTTGGTCCACAGTATTGCACCCAAACCTTTCCAGAGTGGCCTTTGTAAACCATGCGGCATCACTGCTTTTTTCTGGTGCAAGCAAAATTGAATAACCACCTTTAGCAATTTGATCTTGAGCGGTCTTTAGGTGTGCAAGAAATGGGTTTAGCAATCCTGAAGCAATTTTCTCTTTGTTGTCATTGGCTATGATGATCAAGTCACACCTGAAAAATGCAAAAGTGTCAGGAGCACAAAATACCAATTTAAATTACTACAACAGCGCTGCTGCTGCTGCTATGCAATGACCTTACGCTTTTATATTAATGGATTGCCATCTAGCGGAAAATTTAAAAACGGATTATACTTTACACATAAAAATAATGATACGCCAGCACACCAGTAACAACAGATAATCAAAGAGTATTTCCCATGCCATTAACAATTAAGGAAGAACCGAGAAACATGCGATGTTCCCTATCTAAAATCACATCTAAACAACAATATGATTAGTATGGAATCAAAATCTTTTAAAGCAACGCAGCTGACAAAAAATTAATCCAGGGATACATCTCCATGATCGAGAAAATTCTCATACAACAACTTACTTTCCAGAAAATTTAAACTGCCAAGAAAACACACCAGTTTCTAATATACTTTATACATAGTTTTCATTCACAGTCCACAATGCCCCATGCCCTTCGTGTAATAATGGATTCAACAGTTATCAACATACATTACGAAATAAATGACTAGTAATCCCACATTCGAACTTCAAGAAACAATGAATGATTGGAAGTTTCGTAAGTGCTTGTTAGATACTATTCATGCACAAAACAAAAAGAGCTTTCATTGGAGTTTGGCATCGGTAACAATGAATGCCAGCAAATATTTCCAAGCTATTACAAAGAAAAAATTTCCAAACAGGCAAAATGTAGCTCCGCATCATCAGTTCATTTATATTAATACAAACAAAAGTTAGCTATGAGCAAAACATTATCGACAAACATAGACTGCAGTATTCAAAACAATTTGGAAATACAAAGAGCCTCTGAGGAAATCGAGGACAGATTTTTATACCTTGTCCGAGTTGGAGTGAGCTGAAAAACAGCGGAGCTGAGTCGAGTACTCTGCTTCATACCTTCGAGTGGCTTGTCACTCTAGCACTTGTCAGATCTCAGAGGAAAACAAATGCCTGATGAAACTCAGTTACATTCACAAAACTCTGACTCAGAAAATCAAAAATTGTCTTCATCCTAAAAGCTTGACAAGAGAAAGCAAAATTTTGGTGGAGCAATAAAGAAAGCTCGCGGGTTTACTGATTAACAAGCCTAGCCAGCCTTCACAAGTCAAAAACCATTTTGTTGTTACAAAGAGAGAGATGTGAGGACTGTGAGGAAAAGAAAAGAGTGGGGACTGGGGAAGAACCGAGATGGAGACAACATTGATATGTATACATACAAAAAACAGTGCGTGTCTGTGTGTGAAATGAGAATGCGACGGTGGCCGAAGGGGTATTTTGATACTGTAAAAAGTGAACATTGAACAAGAAATGGAGAATGTGATATCTGTAAATAATATATGTAATTAAGGTTGTATTCAATTAAGATTCAATGATTTTTAAAAAAAAAATTAAATTTGGTGATTTATGTAGACTTTGTAAGACTTTAATGGCTTTAGCAAACTTTTTGAGACTTTCAGATAATTCGTGACTTTTTAAGACTTTTATAATAGACTTTTTTAAAACTTATTGAAACTTTTATATACTTGTAGTTATAATATTATTACTAGTAAAGTGCACGTGCATCGCACGTGGCGGCGAATGTTTTTTACCGATTAAGTTTAGTAAAATAAATTAATTAATTTATTAAATATATCATTGCAAGAATAAAATAAAATGTAGAACAAATGAGGTCCTAATGTATTTTTTTTCAAAAATAACATAACGATGTACTAATGTAAACAGAATTAAATAACATATTACAACCCCAACAAAAATATATGAAAAATGAGTCAATAATTTTTATATTTTTTTAAAAAGACACTAAATAACAAAATAAAGACATAATTTATAATATAAATGCATTAGTTCTTTTATTTATTTATGTTTGATGATTCAAGAGTGATTTTCTTTCATTTTAGTTTTGAGACGTTCTCATAAAAAAACATACGTACCCATTCGAGTTCTATACATCAATAGAAAATTTTTTCTTAATTCATTAGACAAAAAGTCTACTTTATTCAAACAATGCAAAATATTTTGTCTAAATATATAGTCAAACTCTATGATTATGATCTTGATAAGGTATTATTAATAACAGTTAATGAATATCTCAGTGAAATAATCAACCGTGTCATTAAAATTGTTGATATTTTTTTTTAAACTACTTCATTATTCTCTCTCCATATAGACAAATTGACACCTCCCACAAGGAGGCATCGCCCCACTGGGTGAGAATGAGTTTCATTTCCAAATAAAAGTTGACCTTTCAAAATCTTGGTTACATATACTTCTCCCGAGACGCTAAATTATTTTTTTAAGTCATCACACGTTACATGAATACTAAATTATTTTTTGAAATCATCATACATTCCATGAAAGTATATATTCTAGAGTAATTGCACATATATTCGAGCACAATACACCAATGGGAATTGTAAATATTTCTATCAAAATATGATAACTTCATTTAAAAATTCAATAATATTTTGATCATGCCCCGACGTTTCCTTTTCAATGTTATCTATTTAGAAGATAGACGAACTATATAATATGTGGTTTGTAAATCATTGAGCATCTTGGTTGTTCCAATGATTTCTGATGCTTTTATTGTCCAAATTTTTGCATCAATCATAATGTTTCGAAAATTTATGATAAATATCTTTTCTTGATTCTTTAACAATGAAAAGAAAAATAATGGGATAATATTGAGAAACATATCCTTTGTTAAAATCTTAGAGAGGAGAAAAATTTAAAATCTGTTATATTATAATATTCTTCACCATCTGTGAACTTTATTATCACAAAGTCATTATAAAATATACATTATGTATTACAAAGTTTTTTATTTTTTTAATTATTTAAAAATTCAAAATTTATAATATAGGATCAATATTTATGAGAATTTCAACGCCAGTAATAAAAAATGTAGTAATTAGAAAAGACTTTTGTTTCTAGATGTTGATATTCATATTTCTCTAAAAAAAATCATATTTCTTTTTCCTCATTCCCTTACTAATGTTTTATTTGTTTCTTATTGTATTCACAAATAATATATTATTTGTTAAAAGAATTTTGGCATATTTATATGCATTGTTTAATTTTTTTACGCATTTTATATAATTATGTTGTTATCAAAGTATCTTATTTATTAGGCTACAACTATAATCACATACGATAAAATATAATTTAATATTACTTATTTATTTATTTATAATAATATATATTTGATAAGTTGTACTTTTATACTGTTTGTAAGATTAAAAAGTTTACATTTTTTTTTCAATGTTTAATGAAACATTATGTAACTAACTCATTTTCATATTATATTCATTGAAAGTATATGTTACAACGATTATGGTGTTCCCTTTCAAAAAGTATTGAATAATAGTTTAGCATACTATTTATTTATTTCTATTTTTAATTCACATAATTAAAATTGACAATAGTTGTAACTTTACATTTATTTTTTTCTTTTTTTCGTAGTATAAATATTTCAAATCTATGTAAGAAAAATATACCACACGTTTATCTTATGTTATTTTATACTTAATAATATTTATTTAACATGGATTTATAATTTATATTATGAGATGCTTTTAGGTCTATTTATTATTTTAAATTGGTATTGATATATATATATATATATATATATATATTATTTTATATCGTTAGAAATAATTATTGTTTATTATGTTATTGTGCTTATCTTTATGTGTTTTATGTGCCTTAGTCGAGTCTTTTTAGGTTCGTTTTAGGGTTGACAGTTCCATTTTATCGTTTTCCGTGTGTTTTTGTGTCTTTCTTTTTATTTTATACTTTGGCGTACTTTTCCGTGTTTTTGGTGTATTTTCAGATTTATTTCCAAGATGATGAAAAGAGTCGAACCGAGTCCCGAGAGACGAGATTTCCCAAGTATTCCGAGTCAATTTCGAGAAGTTTCGAACCATCGAGCTAGTCCATTCCGAGCATTTCGAGCCGTGTCGATCCAAAGTTGAAAAAGAATCGGCCACACTCGCGACCTCGCGCCTCAGCTCACGCCTCGCGGACGCACGCTGCCCCAGAGCTCGCGACCTCGCCACACATTCCGCGACCTCGAGAGCCCTTTTTCCGTGTCTGCACCGCGCGAATTCTCCTGCGACCTCGCGAGTAGTGCTTCATTTCGCGTCCGCGCGCGCAAGTTCTTTGGCGAGCTCGAGAGTAGTGTTTTTCCTCCGCGCCATCTGCCGTCCGCGACCCGCGAATTCATTGGCGAGCTCGAGAGTGTGTTTCATTTAATGTGCGTGTTTCTGCTGTGTGTTTCGAGCTAGAACTATAAATACATTTTGGTCTTTTGTATTTTGGCTATGAGCTGGAACTATGAATACATTTTGGTCTTTTGTATTTTGGCTATCTAGATTTCATTTGTCACTTTTTCACTTTAGGAATTAAGCTTTTCTTTTTAATTTTCTCTCTTCTTTCTCTTGAGAGCTCTATGACATCATTTTCCGGCGACTCTTATTTCGTTCAAGTTCCGAGCTTTTGACTCCGATTTTCGTCTAGCACGCATAGAAAATTGGATATTTACTTTTAAAGCTTATTACTTCGATCTTTGCCTCGTTTTTACTTATGATGATTATCAAGGTGAATTTGAGTGTTTGTTGGATGATGGATGGGAAGTTTGGACTTGATCACTGCTCTTGCTTGTATTAGAAGGGACTATTTACTTGCCTATCTAGATTAAGGGTAAAGACTCTATTTAGAGCTTAATCACTTAGGTTAGAAGGTTAGGGTTAGTAATCTAGTGCTTAGAACTTGCATATTGTTCGTCGTTGAATTCATTTGGTTTCGATGGCATAGAGACTCCGGTAGTGTTAATTGCTTTATTCTCTTGTTTATTGCTTCTTTCAATTTCGAGTATCAATTAGCATTAATTCACTTTCCAACCCAGTGATTAGCATGTTCAGCTTTTATTTTTCCATTTTGTGTGATTTGGACAATTGAGTGGTGAACGAAGCTCCGAACCGTCTTCCTTTGAGAACGACTCGAAGTCGGGTAGCTCGATTACCAACTACCCTCAAAATACTACTAAACAATTATAATATTTTTATTTTATTTACAATAGACTGTCAAATCAAACATCATTGGAAAGAAATGGTGTGATATATTACATATAAAAGGATAACAAATAAAAAAATATTAAGTATTTCGAAAGTGAAAAATTTAATGTTAGATAGTAATGATATATTTAATTAAAAAATTAATACTAATATCCCTATTTTGAATGAAAAAAAAAAAAATTGTGTACTTAAAAGTTCTAGTTCAAATAAATGTGCATCTTAGGTGTGTTTCATATTTCTCATTAATCAGCTCAAACTGATGGATGACATTAACGAATTTTATCACTTTTTTTACTTTTGGATTGAATGCGAACTATAAGCTTGAGCATTGTAAAGTTTAATTTTCTATTACATAGAACATCATTTTTAACTCTTGTTTAGTTATTATAATACTAATAAAATAGGTAAGAACATTTAACCTAGATGTATCTTGTTTGTTTTGAAAAAAAGTACTAATTATAATAAAGTAAATTATGTTTGCATTTCATGTGTTATATATTCAATCATTATCAACAATTTTCATAATAATTAATTGCACACTTGAAAAAAAAAACTGCACACAATAGTATATATAACGCAAATGGAGAAGTACCTTTGCAACAAAACAAATGATGAAATTCCAACGACAATTTCGACAAAAATATATTACAACCGAATTTCAACGACAGTTCTAATGAATATGTAAATGTTATTCCTTTCATTTGAATTATTTCAATGAAGATTATAACAAAAATATTTTGTTGGAATCATGGGCAGATCCTTTTCTTTTTTTTTTTTAACACGGTCGACACATGGCCACTTCCCAAAATATATAGCATAATTTATATAACAAAAATTGTGGGAACATTTTTCATAATTTTAATCATACCCCCTATTCTGAATATAAAATTAAAAGAAAAAAAGATAAATAATGAATTAATTTGTGACTCAACCAATTTTACTTCAATTCAGCTCATAACTTTATTAAAGTTATAACATAAACACAATTTTACAACTAAAGGAAATAGGTAAATCTAGAAATTATAATTTCACCCTTTTAATTTTATTTTTTTTTAATCTTGATGATAGCTTCTATTCTCTCTTTTGCAACATATTTTTTTCTCTAACTTTTTTCATGTCTTTTTTAACTAATGTATGGAGAATTATATTTATATTTTATTAATTATATTGTCGAGTCAACTATACCACAACATAATTTTTTTGCTCATAAAAATTTTAAAACATATTATTTTCAATGATTTTATTATGTTAATTTATTTGAACTTGTCGTGACTGTATTCATGTACTGAAAATGTATTACAGGTGAGAAATATGACATATTATAAAAATTATAATTTTATAAATTATAAAAGCATTATGTTATTTTGATGGTATAGTGCCCCCTGTAAGAAATTATTTTGAATCTGCCACTGCAATTAGCTTTCCAAAGAAACTTCCATCGAATTTTTTACAATTCCAATGGCTATGTTTTCCAACGGTTGAAATATTATTCAAGAAAGATTCCAATGAAAAATTCAATAATAAATAATTGTAATTGAAATAATTAAATCAGTTGGATTCTAATGTAATTTAATATTATTTCTGTTGGAATAGCCAATGAAAATTTTCAATTAAAGTTATACCAATGAAATATCCGTTGAAATTTTCAGTGGAATACCTTATGGTTGTTTTTTTTTTGTTTTTTTTTGTTTTTTTTATTGTATTCATTCTTAAACATTAAGTTTTTATATAGTACCTTTTGTTATTAATTAATTATCTTCACAATTTTTATATTAAAAATATATTAAACACATGGCTTTTTAGTCCATGTAATTTTTTTTAGAAACCACTCATTATTTTATATCAAGATTACATATTAATTTCTTAATTGAGTTATATTTCTTACATATTAAATGTTAAATAATGAAAATATTTACTATTGTATAAATGTAATATGATATTTGTTTATTATATTTAAAAAACTAATATCAAATAAAAAAGTTATTTAAAATTAGAACAATCAAGTTTTTTTTTTTATTTTTTTAATTTTAAAAAGTTCCAACCTAAATGGATAAAAGTACAAATAACTATTGTCTATCACCTAAACCTTATACATAGAATTGATAATCACTAAACATTAACAAATGTTTACAACTCAACTCGTTTATATTGATAAATACAAGTTTTAATAGTTTTATATTTATTTTAATCAGTTATAACACTTTTTATATTATTTATGGAATTTAATATTTTTTTTTTACTTTACATTGTTCCACATAAAGTTTTTGTTCAAAAAAATTCTAAAAAGTACATTGTTTTCAATGATTTTCTTATATTGATTTAATAAAAATCATGCTTTTTTTTAATATTTTCTAACTTATAGGTGTTAAAAATGTATTACAGATAAGAAAGACGACAAACAATGAAAAGTATATTTTATGAATTGTAGTGCATTATGTTATTTTGATGGTATACTTTTTATATTAACTAAATAGTGCCCCCAATATGAAATTATTTTGTATCCTCCACTGCAATTAGCTTTCCATAAACTTATATTGAATTTTTTAAAATTCTATTGACAATTTTTCCAACAGTTGAAATATGGTCCAAAAACAAATTCCTACTGAAATTCACACAATAATAAATAGTGGTAATTATAATCATTAAATCAACAAAAATTTAAATGTAATTTAATTTGACCTCTATTGAAATAGACAATAAAATTTTCCAATGAACACTACACCAATGAAATATTCATTGCAATTTTCAGTGGAATACCTACATTTTTTTCTATTAAAAATATATTTAACACATGAACTTTTTAGTCCATATATTTTTTTAAAATCACTCATTATTTTATCTCAAAATTACCTATTAATTTTTCAGTTGAGTTGAATTTCTTAATATTAAATTATAAAAATAATTATTATTTGATATATGTAATATGATATTTACATATTATATTAAAAAAAAAAAGAAAATAAAAGGTTATTTAAAATTAAAATAATAATTTTTTTCTAAACCATAAAAGTTCTAACCTACATGGATAAAAGTACAAATAACTATTGTCTATCACTTAAAACTTACACATAGAACTAAAGCACAAAAAATTAACAAGCATTGAACAATTCAGTTCGTTTGCACCGATAAGTACAATTTTAAAAGTTTTATGTTTATTTTTATTAATTGTAACATTTTTATTTATTACTTCTTTTCATATTTATTAGTAAGTATGACAACTTAATTTATTTTTTATAATATTTGGCAAATTTAATATTTTTGTACTTTATATTGGTCTTTCATATGGTCTTCATCTAATGGTCAGGTGAAAATTCGTTAACTTTATTGCATTTGTGACAAAAATTGGAAAAAAATAATCAAACAAACAAATAAATAACGTTTTTTGTGGGATAAAAATTCAATTCAATAAATAAAAGGTGCAATTTCTAAATGTAAGAGCGTATTTTTCTTAATGGGAAGTAGCTAAATGAATTGATCCACTTTTTTAGTTTGTTATATTATGTATATATTCGCTATACCAATGAATATTCGTTGCGATTTTCAGTGGAATGTCTGACCGTTGTATTTTTTATTGCAGTATAGCAATTTTTTTGAAACTTAATTTCATGTAGTAGTTTTTGTTATTAATTAAAGTAATTACGATTTTACATTAAAATTATATTAAAAATAAATTATTTTTCAAAATATCAATTATGTATCTTTGTTGATTTTTTTGAGATATGAAAGAAGCATTTTGATAGATATGTGAAAGAAACAAATTCGAGAGGAATAATGGTATGAGAATGTTGAGGTTGAATTTTAGGAGATCTAGAATGTTTTGTTCGTGTATCTATATTTATTTAACTAAATATTAATTATTGATTAAAAATAGAAGATACGATGAGTATTAATGTATTACTAATTTACCATTAAAAATAAGTCAAAGTAAGAGTTTCTTAGGTAGTTCATTTGTTAATTAACAATATAAAATAAGATGGATATTACAGTATTACTAATTTGTCATTAAAAATATGTCAAAGTAAGGGTTTTTTTAGGCAGATATTATTTTTACAAAATCACTCGTCCTTTTATAATAGTATAGATGTTTGAATGAAACATTAATAAATTAACATAATAACTAATACCAAGAAGAATAAATGAAATAAAAATGTTTTATATATTAATCCTCTAAAAATTTATGAATCAACTCATTGTTATGCGAATGAGTTATTTACAAACAAATTGTTTAGGATTTTATATTTATTAAACGAGCAAATCAATCTAAGCTTCAACGAGTCGAACTATGGAAGATACAAACATTGTCGAAGAACGGTAATTGTATTTTATAAAGTTATTAATAATATTCAAAATAGTTCAATATCAATAAATAAACTATTGATATTTGTAGTCGTTCGTCCCCTTCCTCCTCTTTCTCAGCTTCTGAGTTTGTGGGAGGCCATCTGTTTCGGAGTTGGCTAGTGGTGTTAGGCAATTTCGGGACGGTTCCGGGTAGGCTAGTGGTGTTAGCCGGTTGGGGGGCGATTGTGATTTCTTGCGGTCGGTGCGCGGGTCAGTTTCTTTGGTTTGTTCTGAGACTATAGTCTTCGTCTTGCTAGGCCTTCTGCAGTGGCGGGCGAGGTACTAGAGCTTTGGAGCTCCCTTCAGAGCTGGCTTGGTCTGCTGTCTTCTTCGAACGTTTCTGTTGAGGGAGGCTTCGTGTTTAGGTTTATGTTTATTTGTAGTTTTTGTTTGTGTGTTGCGTTGTTTGCTATTGTTTGTGTTGTCAGTGTTTTAGGTTTGGGCCGTTCGCCCCTGTGAGCCCGAGTGTCAAATTTATTACTCTGTGGGGGTTCGACACTCGGGTATTACTCCGTTGGGGGTCTTGTTTAGTTTTGTTGGTGTAGTTCGTTTCGTGTGGTTGTGTTTTTCGTTGTTTTCGTGCGTGTTGCTCGAGTATTACCCCGTTGGGGTCGGCTCTAGGCGATCTCTGGATCTGCCTCCCAGTTTTCTAGTCTCTGGTTGTACTATTCAGCCTTTGGCTGCCTTTTCTTCGCACTTTGTGCGGTTTTTCTTAATATAATACCTCTATCGTTTCGGGAAAAAAAATAAATAAATAAACTATTAGAAAATAAAATAATTTTTTAATATTTAAAAATAAACATAACAAATAAAAAGAGAGAATAAATAAATTATTTGCAAGTGAAAACTATGGAAGCACCTTTGAAAAGTCAAATTCACAAGATAGCAAAATGAGAGAATAAAGGTATACATACATAAATAACCATAATTAAAAATATATAAAATCAAGATCACGTTAAATATATGTAATGAAAATAAAAATTATACAAGGTATCAAAATAAATGAGTAAAATAATAGAACATTAAAGTGATATGAGATACAAAGTCATGTTATAAAGAAAAAAAAAAAGAGAGCGTGAAGAAAGTCACATAAGTCCAGCAAAATCTCACCAATATTGATGAGAATTCTGTGGGACTTTCTCTTTATTTTGTTAGAAAAGTCTCTAAAAGTCTTACAATTTAAAAAGTCTTATAAAGTCTTTCTATTTTGAATACATGGTCCTTATAGAGACTCTCAGAAAGTTTTAATTGAATACCTTGAGACTTTTAGAGACTTATAAAATATCTTTAAAAGTCTTAATTGAATACATGGAAACTTTTCAAAAGTCTCTAAAAGTTCTAATTGAATACACCAAAATTCTGAAAGTTTTAAAAAGTCTCGAAAAGTTGAAACTGAATACCATGGCTTCATTTGGGATAATAAATAAATAAAAAGGGAAAATAGGGGAAAATAAAAAATTTCTTCCCACTAATTCCCCAAATCACTTTTCAACTTCAAAATCAGTCCCTCTTCTGTTTATTTTTCAATGCCTAATGCCACTAATTTATTCCATTTAATTCTCTAACACTTAAAAAAATACATAAATCTATAAAAATGCCACATCAACAATTCACTACTATCTTTCTCTAATTTTCTTATTATTTTTCTTTCTCTCTCTTTTCTCATAGTTTTTTATTACTTTTCTTTATCTCATCTTCCACATTTTCCCTTTCTCGTCAACCCTTCTCCTTCT
>BKCP01007515.1:367869-422278 GCA_008636005.1 Striga asiatica
TTTGGACGAACGTTTGG
This sequence comes from Striga asiatica, assembly GCA_008636005.1. Classification (NCBI taxonomy): domain Eukaryota; kingdom Viridiplantae; phylum Streptophyta; class Magnoliopsida; order Lamiales; family Orobanchaceae; genus Striga; species Striga asiatica. The sequence continues at coordinate 367,887 of BKCP01007515.1, forward strand.
CGGGATTCCGGTGACGACAATCGAGAAGAACTCCGGCGAAAGACAGGTGGCCCTCTCCAGTGACTTTCAATTTTTTTTCGGCGAGCTCCTAACTCGTTGTTTTCAAGAAAAAAGGTGGTCAGTCTATGTGTATTTAATGACAATATGAACTCGTATTTTACTCATAAGTTTTCCCTAAAATCTTGTTCTTCGTATTCACCTAAAACAAAGAAGGTAGCAATAATCTCTTTGTTTATATCTATCAATCATTTATGTTGAATTATGTTTTTTTTCTCGTAAATGGTCATTATACCACTTATACATGCATATGGTACATCTGCTTCAATATTATAGTACCTTTATCATCAGTATTTAATGCTAGTTTGTTCCGGGAAGTTTGATGTTTTATTTTATCCAACTAATTTAAAATTTTATAGTATTGTTAGGGAGTTATTCCTACAATAATGAATTGTTTGTCTTCTCTATACATGTCGGATTAAGTCTTGAATAAATGTACACCCTTTGTTAAGAAGTGGTCGGATGTAAATTCACAATTATTCATCATACGCTGCATTGCCCCCCATGAAAAAAAGAAAGTGAGTTTATCTGACCATGATGATGTGAAGAACATATTTTGATTGGACGTGTGCTGGAAAGTAAGCATTGTAGATATTCTTGCCGTTGAAAAAATGAAAATTGGATCATGAAGTTCAATCCATCTCAATGAGCAGGTAATGTTACTTTCTATGTGAGTAATTATTTCATATTGAAATATAGTATAGTTGTATGATAATCCTATTTCGTTATATTTTAACTAGTTTCATTAGGTACAAATCTTTGTATTATTATTTCATGAACGCATGAAAATCGTACCATATGACGATTTTTTTTTATGGAGAATCTTAATTGTTATTGCAAGATAATTTAAGTGATTCTTGGCGCTATTGCATCAAAGGAGATGGACAAATTTTCAGTGGCGCATTTGAATTTAGAAGGCATGTTAAAAACTATGTGATTGTTAATAAGCGTTCTTTTAAGTATAAAAAAATGATAGTTTGAAGATCAATGTTACATGTAGCGATGAAGATTGCGGATGGAGAATCTATGCATCGAGATACAAAGCAGATCAGTTGTTTGCTCTAAAAGTGTAATCTAGTCCATACCTGCGGAGCGTCCAATCTTCGGACGTGGAGTGCCCAATTTAGATCATTGCACTATGTTTGGTTTAGTCAAATGTACTTTAATTTTGGTCAAGTGTGTTTTGATTTTGTTTAGATTTTTTTTTTTTTTTTTTTTTTTTTTTCGCGACCCTANTTTGTTTTTGGTAAGGTGTATTTTTATTTTTGTCGGAATGTACATTTTCTGATTACACATTTTCGACGTATTTTGAATATGTATTGTATGAATATTCTGCAAGCAATGCTATTGTACATACAAAGCATGAATTTTATATATGATGTTTCATTTTCATATGCTTTTGTAATATGTAAAAGTAGTACTTGTTCCTTCTATGAAGTTAGGTATTAATAGTACTGCATGGGTACTTGAGAACGTCAAACCAGGTAGTGTCGTTTTGCACTAATAGTATCCATTTATTACAAGTTTTTGTTTATTCAATAAAGTGGGTACTGAATGTTAGTTCATGAGCATTAGTGAAGGTCGAAATCAGTATCATCCTTCTGCCACACCATCTGTTTTATAAACTTACAATTACAGTATGTATTCATTTTCAGTTCAATAAATCGGTACAAAATGACAATATATAGGTACCAAGTTACAACAACATTGTAAATCAATTGTTTCGAATTAAATCAGAAATACCGAGTCATACCTTGGAATCAAGAGCAACTAGACAATTGAAATATTCTCTGAACCCAAGGGAAGTTCAAATGTATTCCTTATTCTATGATTAATTTAAAATGTATTCCTTATTCTATGATTAATTTAATTAAGGACTAATTTTTTTTAAATTATTTTGTAGGAAATCAAGAGGGATTCCTTACCATATTGGAGAACGATGACACTTACCTATTTAAGAGAAAGGGACGCACACTAACCTTCCAAAAAGAGTTGAAGCTTGCGGACGGGGCAAGAAGCAACTTACCATATGCGAAGATAGGATATCGCAACAAATGGAATAACTGATAAATTAAGGAAGGTAGCATATTGGAGGAATGTACCTTATGGAGCAGTATATATGAAAGCTTGCACAGACCATCTTTATTACCTACGTCTTAGAGATTAATTTTTATTGTAAGTGTTGTGCAAGTTAAGTGTGTGGGGACTTACTAGAGTGGATATCATTTTCTGTTTATTTGGTAGTCGAATTAGAGAGGTTGTTCTCTGACTCGAGCGTGATTTATTATTTTGAATATTCATGGTGTTTGGAATGAGCACTATCATACAATGCGGGGGTTTCATGTTGTAGAAGTTCAGTAGAAGTGGCTCGAAAAAGAATATGGTTCGTTGCGTCGAACAGTAAGATCATATTATCAGTTCCTTGTAAAATATAAATTAATGGTTCACAGTTTAGACAAGCAGTGAGACCCCTGTTGGATAAAGATTGTAGTGTAGTCTTGATTCAACTGATCTTTGACTGATGGGTTACACTAGTACTTATGATAAGTATTGAACGGACCGCGGAAGGATAAGATTATAATATTTACCGATCACTGTTATAATCTAGACTTTCAGTGATTGATGCGTTCTCTTAAGCTGTAAGATAATATAAAATAGGTATATATATTTAATACTTATTTATTTGATTTAGCAAGGTTGATTGCTATTCTGTTAGGATGACATACTCGATATCTTGGTAAGTAAGAGTATTTATATGATGTGCCGTTATAAATTATTTACAGTCACTATGTCCTAGTGCGCTGGGTTGATGACGTCCCAGAAATGAGCTCATGAAGGAATATTATGTCAAACTCTGCAGGTGGATAATTATCCGGCATAATGATTAATGAACTAAGTGGTACTAATTTCGTAAATGAAAGAAGTCAATTTAATTTAATTGTCAGTAATTAAATTAATTGATAGACGTTATATCTTAAACATAGGGAGATAAATCGGTCAATTAGATTAATATTTATTAATCATTTGGAGGTTTGATTTATTGAATAAATTGGAGCTAAATGGGGAGAGCAATAATATTACTGTAGTGGGATGTTTTATTATTTAATTCTAATTAGGATTTTAGGAATTAATTATATTCCATAATTTAGATTCCATTAAGAGAGGAATATTCTTTCTAGAATATTACCTAGGGTTAGGAGACTATGGAGTCTCCTAGAAGGTAATAAAGGTTAGGAGGAATAAGACTTCTACATTAGATATGATATGGAGCATGATTAGGATTCCTAAGTCTAATGGGATAAGACCATATTTAGCACCTCCTTAAGGTCCCTAATGGAGCCTATAAATACACCATGTCCCAATCTCTTCCCCTATTATTGATCGAGCTCGATTTTAAGGTTCCCAGTTGCGACGCACCCAGACCACGTACCAGGTCCCAGTTGCGACGACCCGCGACGTCCAGCACCACCGCGCATCACCTGCACGCCGCACATCACTACTGCCCGTGTTGATTGCGCCTCGATCCCCTGCACGAGATAGCACGCGCCTGCTAGACCGTGCACACCCGCGTGGTTCCACACGCCCAGCGCCTGTCCGCGTCGGCATAGGAGACCCACGACAGCACTGCACGCGCCCGAGATCCCAGCACTTGCCTGTGTCTGCTCCAGCACCAGTGCGTCCCAACCAGTGCCAGACGCGACCCACGCCGCCTGCCAATGCCTATCCGCGACCAGCGACACGATCGAGACGTGACCGAACCAAACCGCACCGAGTCCAGTTGCAGCCCGACCGAGTCAACCCGAGTCTGACCGAGTCGACCCAACGAACCTACCCCGATCTGGTGATCCATTCGTGATTCAGTGACTCGATCAGAATCGAGAAAGGACAAACCAATTAGCCCATCAGGTTCTGGTAATCATACGATCTCCATCATAGAAAATCAGAAACGTCTCTAAGTGGGCAAAATTTTTAATCGGTAATTTCCTAACCTTAACTATAGATTCCGCTGCGTTACAGTTTGCTTTGTTTAATTTGAACGTGCATGTTGTTGTCGTTCCTAATAGAACCCAACCTGAAGTGAAGGGAGACACCGTGGCTAGTTACCGTACTGGCATTCATACGGTCTTACCTTCTTGACTAAGAAATAAGACAATGCAATACGAATAAGAAAGAAGTCAATCTTCTAAAATCGAAAAGAAAGAATCGCGCGAAAGAGCTTTCCCTATCAGCTGTAACTAGATAAGAAAGAATAAGTCCTGCTTTGCTTATTTCTCCCAAGTTAGGAGCTCAAATGGGATGGGAAAGGGGGCAAGGATCTTTCCAGGTTCAGGCTTGCGGAGCACAGGAGCGCTTGTTCCTACGGTTGTTTAAGAAACTCCGACCCAGCATCACACGTTCTCCAGGTCCGAAGGGATCCAGTGCCCAACTACCGGCATACTGAGTCCACTTTCCAACCCCCTTCAGGTCGTATCGGCCTTTCTAACTTCGAACTTCGGATTCCGCGTCGCACACTACCGCTAGCTAAGCTAATCGTTTTAGTTCCCTTCAATTAAATCAATAAGCTTTTTTTTTATTGATTCAGAGCGCCCTCTTGGGCGGCGCTGCGACGAAAGGGTGGAAAGAGTCAGAAAAAAGTTGACACCATAATTTGTGCAACAAATTGCACAAGTCGGGCTCAACAGACAGCCCGGTCAGGCCAAAATGCCATCAAGTTCAATGAGTAACACTGCCATGAAAAAGTTGGCACCATAATTAGCGCAACAAATTGCACAAGCCGGGCTCAACAGCCCGGTCAGGCCATACCACAAACGAGCTCGACAAGTGGCTCGATCAGGTGAAAAAGTTGTAGCCATAATTACCTAAGTGCGAAAACCGTACAAGCCGTGATTAATAAGAAGCCAGACCGAATTAGAAAAACACTAAAACTCTTGAACAAGTGAAGTTATGCCAAGTTCAAAACTGAAACTAAAGTCGAACAACCGGAGCCAATTTTTATTAAAAAAACAAAATTATTTATCGCATTTTATTAATAACGTTCAACACGTACAAGATGAATAAGAAATTCATTCTATATAAAAGTAATGCATTCAAAAGAAACGTTCAAAACGAAGCACATCCGAATATATTCAAAACAAAGTATCACGGATCAAAACGACATGCTTGCCAAAGTTGTATGAAACAAGCAAAAAGAAAAAGCATTTACAAGACCACATCCAGTCACAAAAAACAGGGCACGCATGCTCGATAGATAGAATTTTCAAGGAGCCGAATCCGGGCTCGAGGAGTCCAGGTCGACCACAGCGGTAGAAAACTTTGGGTTGGCAATCGAGGTAACATTGGAAGGATGCTCCTGGCGATCGACTTTTGAAGTGTCGGCTTTGTCGTTGGTCGCCGACTCAGTTTCCAAGTCACAAGCCCCAAAAGCGACGTAGCCTACTATCCGCTCCTCGGGCTTCAGGCGTTAGTTATCCGAAAGCCGAGGGCAGAAATCCTCAAGTCTGACCACCTCGTCGTCAGCCCAACCTTTTAGTCGGCAAACCACTGTGGCCTCTTACTCGTCAACCGCGCAAACCGCATTCTCAAGGCATCCCTCAATCTGGTGTTTCCCTATCTTCCTGAGCATTATCTCCCGAAAGTCGTTGAAGATCAGCAGTCCATGCTCAAGACGCTGGAACAACAAGTAGAGGTTGAAGGCAATCCCGGACACCATGTCGGCCTAGATTTCCCTTAAGTACTGCACCTGGATGTCAGGATACGACAACGACGGGGGAAATGGAGCAATGGGGTCATCCTTTCTCTGGCCTCATCGGTGAGGAGGACGACCTGGGCCATCAGTTTTTTGGCATGCGCATGAACCACATCCAGTTCCTCCTCATGTTACGGAGGTCGGCCACCTCAGCTGCGTGCTTCTTCTTTAACTCGGCCATCTCGGTCGCATGCTTCCCCTCTAATTCAGTCGTTCTCTCAGCCCAAGCCATCTTCTCCCTGGCCAGCTCATCGAAAGCCCGGGCCGCCTCTTCTTTGGCCGTCGCGGCCTCCTCGCGCTGGAGAATGAGCTCGCTCTTCAGAACGGTCACTTGCCCCACCTTCTCATTGAGGGAATAAGTCCGTCCCTCGCATACTTGGGCCTCTCTCAGCTTCTTAAGGTCCGCTGCATTCTTCTGCACCCGCTCGACGGCATGAACGAGCTCGACCATCACCCGAGACATGGTCGCGGCGGAGTGCTAGATCTGCTGCGTTGGGGTCAGCATGAGGACAGCGGCCTCGGCAGTTGTGGTCCAAGACAACATGGTTATCGCGCGTCCTGCTTCACATGGTCGTGCAAGTGATGCTCATTAGGCAGGCTCACCTACTCGGCCGATTTGCCGTCGACGAACCACATATCAGGGAATCCGGAAAGATCCCTGAGGAAGCGCACCTTTATTTCCGGGTTGACGCAAATGTAAGTCGACGACCCGACCTGATGAATGTGAGCCGACGACACACGAGTGAGGTCAGCACCCTCGTCCTCGACAGCCCTCGGGGGAAGGAAGAGGTTGAAATATGCTCGACCAAAGGTCAATTACATCGAACAAAGTGAAGCAAAGTCATAGTGGCTTTGAGACGTGAGTCGAAGAGGGCGAAGGAGGTGAGACTGAATTCCGAGGGTGCCTAAAGGTAGAATCCCGTGCTGAAATGAAAATGCACGTGTTGCCAACACGCTTCGAAAGCCACCGATTAGAAGACCAATAACAGGGCTTGACGATCCGTAGTCCGACCCAACGAACGAAGTGCGAAACGAAGTGAAGAAAAAAAGAGATGTAGTAGAGGAGGCCTAGCAAACTACTGCAAAAGGCATATGAATAAGAGTGACATGCGTTAGGGGACGTCGGGGCCACGTTTCTCCTTATCGGTCACAACCGGCTCCTCTTCGCGAGCCCGACACCTCGTCACTCAAACCTCGACATCCGGCCCGCGCTGGCCATCCCCTCGACCGGGCTCAACACTGCGGCCACTAGTTCAGCGCCCTCGACCACCGACCCGACGTCCCTGAGTGGCACCTGAGGTCGGCAGTGCAACATTCTTAGCGCTCGACCACCGACCCGACGTCTTTGGGCATGGGCCTTCTTTGCCCTATCCATCAGCATGCACATTATGCTCGCCATTTCCTTTTTTCTCTTGGTTAGCGGACCTGGGTTTGCACGAGCGTGCTTATTCGCCTCCTTCACCAAGGAAACCAGCGAAGTCGAAGAAGCGGGTAATAGACTAAAAAATAAAGTCAAGAAAACGCAATTACGACATAAGGGATACCAAATGAGACTCGACTCAAAGTGAGAAGGCGAGCCAAAAATAATACCTGGGGCGAACAATTTGTTGTTGAGTTCGGGACACAATCCGAAGTCGATCAAGCTGCTCTCCAAAATGTTTCTTATAAGTCCGATCGGCAGGGGAAAGGGCCAGCAAAGTGTCGACCTTGGTAGCAAGCTCCTCACTGGTAGCCAAGCTCAGATTCCGAACTGAAAACAGAAACACCGACCTGTTAGAACAACGAAAAAAACATGAAATCAGCAAAGTGAATAATGGGGAAAACTTACTCTTTCCAGTTTCAAAGTGAGTCGAGGCGTTTTGAGAAGCATCCACAGTTCGCCACTCGCCGCCGACCCAAAACCATTCGGGCATGTAGCTGTGTAGAGTCTCGGACATATCCGCAACCAACGTTTTGTCAATGTTTGGGGACACCAAGCTATAATAATTGCCGGAGTCCCCCGACCTCTTGAAAGTGAACAACGCCCTCACTTTGTCACCAGTTAGGGTCAAACTAGACCCAGCGGCAGAATAAGACATACAGGCCGATTATCCTCGCGAAGATAGTCGGCACCAATTGGCTGATGCTGATGTCGATCTCACAGAGGATGTCGTTTAACGCGCAGACAACGGGAACCAGAGACCCACAACGATACTGTGGCACTAGACTCCTACACAGCCCGACGACGGGCAGTGAATTCGCTCCCCAAGGTAAGGCACAAAACTCGCACCCAAGGCCCGAAGCTGACTTTCCCTTCAGCTGGGCGAGGTCGACATCCCTAAGGACCGACAGGATGATGAAGTCCCTCTGTTCGCTAGGCACCGCCCAGACGCGGGGAGGTCAGCACCAACAGCATGGAGGAACGACAGTAACCTTCCCGAGCATAGAGTCTATACTATTGTCGTTCCTGCCCCTCTGGACTCGCTCTCGACCCTGGATGTTGCCCTGTAGGGCCTCGTCGACAAGGTCCCTCAGAATCATCGAGGAAAGTCACGTCGACCTCGTCTTCCACGTCGTCTTTAGCCGATTGGTTTAGATCAAGGCCACCGGCCTCCCGTAAAAGGGACCTCGACACTTTCTCCTCCTCGCCTCAAAGGGAAGCTGTTTCTGCCGCTGATGGGGCTGGCCTGACCACCAGGATCGGTGTCGCATAAAGCAGCATGGTCGCTGCCGCGGTTGGAGAATAAACCACAAGTTTACTGGTCACGGTCGTCGCATCACCAAAAAAACTAGGGTTGTCGCCGGAAGAACCAAAATCGGTCACGGATTTTGAAGCTGATGACATGAATGAAGGAAAAGAAAAGAAAATATAAAACTGAAGAGTGAAATTACCGAAGAAAAAAACGCCGAAGAAGCTCTTTGATTTGCTCAGGAAGGTTTTTGCTCTGGAAACTTGTGTGCTGAAAAAGTTCGTAAGGATAAAAGTTTGAAAAAACCCAAAGACCCTCTACTTATAGAAAAGGCCAACCAATCATGAGATTCCACATATTCGATATTTAAAATTCGAAATTCAAAAAGATAAAACCGTTCACCTTTTGGCGGTTACATAATTTGATGCGACGGTTGGGTAGCCTGCCACGTGGGTGACAATAAAGGCGGCACACCTTTTTAAGTAGAAAAACCAGGCGTCCGATGCACACCACATTTAATACCCGTCCTTTCGACTTACGTCATCAGTGCGCAAGAGTGTCAACACGGGTTTGAACCACGCGCCCATTGAAAGACGACCTAACCAATCAACTCGGACCTGACTATCAAAAGGCGACCTAAAAAAAATGTCGAGGACCGTCCATCTGAGCTCAGGGGCCTGTATGTTGACATTCGAGTTGAATCCTGAGGGACCCACAGACAAGAAAAAAAAAAAAAGAAAAGAGTGCCAGCAACGCACCTGACAAGATTATCCCCCGAGTAGGTGAAATTCATCATTCGGACGATAACGGCCTTGACGTCAGGTCGGCATCTGGGTGGCAGGATGTCTGGACTGAATAGAGGAAAAGGTCGGCATCTCACGTGCGCATTTAATGCCTGACAGGTAATTATTAGTTTAACCTCAAATCTCATTTAATGTCCGTCAGAACGGCGCCTGACATCTGTCAATCCAAATCACTGTACGAAGTGACGGGATGAACAGTACATGACAGTACCCGATCTGTAATAGTATAAATAGACAACCATCTTCATTTATTAAGGGTTGTTGAACAATCTGCTTACTCTCTATCTCTACATTTACTCTCTACACTATAACAAAATTTTGTAATTAGCTAAAGTGTGAGTGCGCAGCCGACCTCACGACAAGAGGCCGACCTCGCCTATAAAGCAAATGAAATTTATTCCTTCGTAAATCTTCCTTTTTTCCATATTTATCAATCCTTAATCTCAACTTAACCGTTGACCGATTCCGATCGTCAACAGTTTCGATTTACATTATTTACTATTACTTTCAATTAAATTATTTAGGTTCGATGTCGGATTTATATTTTTATATAAATATTATTAATTTCTTCAAACAAAATATAGAATATAAATAAAAATAAATAAAAATGCTAAATATATTTTACATAATATTTTATTTCAGTTATTTTGGTTATTCGGTTCATTTTTATTTTTGTTTAATACGACAGTTCAACCGATTCAGACTGCACAATATCAACCAAAACCGTGCACAATATGTTTAGAAGAATTGCACATCAATGTATGTCAGACTACATAACAACGACTTAACTAGAAACTCTAGTTCAAATAATTATATTTCAATTCGATTATTTGTCTTTTTACTTTTAAAAAAATAGATATTTCTACTGAAAAGAAACAAGAATATAAAGTATTAAACGTACACATAAACGTATCAAAATATCGACACCAACCGATTAACAATATAGTGTATAAATTGATCATTTTTTCAAAAATATGGACGCCAACCGAATACACGTTTAATATATTTTTCAAATGAAAATATATTTTTAAAATATAAATACTATTTTATTTCAATTACTTTAGTTAATTCGGTTTACCAACCAAGTAATAAAATTAATTCGATTCAGTGTTAATTCAGTTTGAGACAAAAGTTCGACCGATTCAGATTGCACAATATCGACTGAAATCGTGCACAGTATTGTTAAGCGAGTTGCAGATTAATGACTGTCGTATTGCATAACAACAGCCGAATTAATTGTTTTTGTTCGAATTTTTATTTTTTATTAAGCTTGTTTGTTTTTTACTTTTGAAGCATCGGTTATTTGTAGCAATAAGAGAAAAGGACATAAATTATTAAGCAAACATATAAAAATAACAAAATATTGGCGTCAGTCGTTTAATAGTATTATGTATACATTAGCCAACAATTTCATAATATCGGCGCTACCCGAATATGATATATTTTGTCAGAAGTTAATACTAAGTATATTTTTATAATAAAAATAATATGTTATTTTAGCTGTTTTTGTTAATTCGATTAAACAACCAAATAAAATATTAATTTGGTTCAACTCTAATTTTATTTGAGACAAAAGTTCAACCGTTTTGGAGTGCACAATATCAACTGGCATTGTTCACAATATAGTCAGACGAATTGCAAATTATTAGATATCATATCAACATGTATTCGATTTTTATAGTTAAGTTCGAATATCTATTACTTACTTTCAAAATTTCTGTTCCTTCTAAAAAATAATATAAATTATTAGATAAACATATACAAATATCATAATATCTTCATCGACCGACAAACAATACTGTGTATATAATGACCGAATCTTTCAAAATATCGGCAACAATCGAATACACGTTTATAAATTGTTAATCGATAATACATTTTTCAACCCATCTAATACACATTTAAAAAAATGATCATTCAGTTTTTTTCAAAAAAATCAAATTGCTTATTTTGGTTTTCCAAAAATACGACTGATTAACAATATTATACATTGTGTATTTTATTTTAACATCTAATTTGCATGTACACACACTATATTGTGCATTATACTTCACATTATTGTTCATTATTATTTTTTTGTTAAATTATAAATATTGCCCATAAACTGAATTGTAATGAATTGAAATTTCTGAAATTGTAACTAAATCCTTGAGACTTTTATTAAATGACTAATTTACCTCACATACTAAATTGAAATATATTGAAAGTTAATAAATTGTAATTAGATTCCTCAAGAATATCAAACTTTAAACAAAACTGAAATTTTCGTCCATAATCCTCAACCCCCAAACACATTTTCGGCCGTCTTTTTCGACCAATGCAACCGCCATCCTAGCCTCCGAAGATTAACCCCCCGACACCTTCATCCTCTGAATCTCGACGATGAGTGCCGCCACCGCCGCCGACCGAAATGGTGGGTGTTGCTGACAGCCTGAAGGTGCGTGTTAGATGGTTTGTTGTTCGCCGATAGAAGTGGTGGACTGATTTGAGGAGATCTGGCAAGGTCAGGATGTTGGTCTTTCCGTCATTGACCCTATCTATGTTTCTATGATAGGGTAAAATTCATTACTATCAAGAAATTTGTCCCGCTTGATCCTACTCTTTCGCTTATAGTAGTAGTCTAGTAGTTCGAAGAGTCCAATTTATATTTCACCTTGGGAATACTCTACCCTCCGATGACCGGCCCTCGCGAGATTGAGGACGCTGGTGATGCCAAGCATGGTTGTTGGCAGCGGATGGATTGGATGCTGCAGTGGGTTGGTGAGGACGGAGACATGGCAGACGGGCTTGATAATGTGGCTAACGACGGCGGGACTGAGAATGCGACTCACATGCAGTGACGCTGGCAGTTGCATTTTGGGCTGGAGGAGGCGACGAACAACAATGGTGACAAGCTGGTGGCTAATGCTGAGCTGAGCACGCAACCGACGTGCGATTGCTGAATCCGATGAGGCCGTGAGGCGTGTGTGTGTGATATATGTGTGTGTGTGTGTCTGTGTGTGTGTGCAGTGTGTGAAAGTGTGAGAGATAGAATGTGGTTAGTTGGGTTGGTGGTGGGCCCAAGGTGATTGTGTAATGTCTTTTTTATCCCTAGTGAGTGGTCAAATTTATATATTTGACTATAAAATGTACATTTATTACGAAATTACCATCACATGTTTGAATGCTATATTAAAAATTCGATTTGATCATAACCATTGATATGTTGTGTCTAAAGGTCTAAAATTATTTTTATTGCTTTCACTATCCCTCTTTCTCATATGATCCACACTATATATATAGGGTTGGGTTCAAGTAAGAATGGTGCTCAATGAAGGAAATAAGAATAAATCGTAGCCATTGGATCAGATGATCCATTGGCTAAAAAAAAGTCAAAATTATACCTTCATGAAGGGTATTTTGGTCATTACTTTTACACATTACTAACACATCACCATGCCACATCACCCACCCCACACACCTAACACATACAAAACACACGCACACACACTCTGCACACACACCCACCACACACACACTGTACACATTAATCACACACACTGTACACAATACATTAACACACATACACTGTACATTAATCGCACACACCTACAAACACACACACACACACACACATATACACACATACATACATACATACACGTATATACATGTGCACACGGTGTGTCTCAGCTGCCACCGGCTGTTCTCCGCTGCTGTCACCGACCGACATCCTCGCCTGCAACAGACTGTGAGCACATCCACCGTCGAACTCCTGCAACCGCCAACCCATCTGTGAGCTCCTCCACCGTCGACCGCCTCTTGCCACCAACGTACCTGAATCGACCGCCGCATCTCCACCAGACACAGCAGTGCAGCCAGATGCGAAAGAGCTCCGACCAGTTGCCGTCCTCCGCCTCCACGATGAAGCTCCGATCGTTGCAGTCGCCGCCGACACACTCCGACAATAGGTCGAGGCCGTTGGGAACCCGCCATCAAACATTGCAAAACTCGCACAGGTCGCGGCGGCGGCGGGAAGCGCCAAGACGAACGTAAATGTCGCTGCACCCATGGATGTCGAATGTCGGCGACCGGAAAGGGCTGGGCGACGGCAGGTGAGGTGGTGGAGAATGAAGATGAATTTGGAGAGGTGGTGATAAAATCTGAAAATGGATTGTAGGATTAGGCATATTTTTTAGAATTACAGTATGTGTAGGGGTCTATTTGCAATTTTAATAATTGTAAGTATATTTCAATTTAACCCATGTGCCATATCTGTAATTTTTGAAAGATAATAAAAAATTAGTTTTTTATATCTTTTGTTATGCATATATATTAAATAACAAACGAATTATTAAATAACAATAATGTAAACTATTAAAATAGTATAATTTTTTTTATTATTATAAAAAAATTATATCATAAAAATAATAAATAAAAATATATTTTAATTATTTAAGTTAATTTGATGCACAATTACATCTATTAAATAGCTTTCGAATACACGAAATTTAGAGCATCTCCAATGCAACTTTTGACATTATAAAAAGTCATCCATATCACCAACTTTTGAAAGTGTGTCTCTATTTTTTTCTCCAATGCATCTTGTCATGATCTCTTTCATGATGAGGTGGATGTCATTTAATGTTGACAATGTTGAGCACACTTTCTAATATCTAACACCATGTTAAACATGATGACTCATCAATTTACTTTATATTTGTTTTTATTTTTTATTTTTTTTTGTATCAATGAATTATTTAATTGGTCCACCTATACAAATAACTTCTTATCAAATTGATGCATTGGAGATACTAGTTCCATTGAAATTTCTAGTCTTTTAACATTATTCCAATGTGGATTAACATTACAATTATTAATTGACATGTGTTAAAAATAATGGTCTTTCACACTTATAGTATTGGAGATGCTCTTATATGTGAAGGTAACAAATAGTGCACATTATATAGCGGAATGTTGCACCTTATAAAACAAAATGTTGCACTTTATAAAACGTCACGTTGTACCTTATCAACACACTCCGCAATTGATGTCAACAGCTCCCGCCAAAAAATATTACGCAATATAAATCTAAAAAAACAGATATACATAATACTTTAATATCCATCACATCATCTATCTACAAAAAACACAAGTATGCGAACGTATTAAAAATCCAGCATTGCACTTTATATACCAATACGTTGCACTTTATACATAAATATTTTGCACTTTATAACACGAAGTATACATAATATTTTAATATTCATCACATCATCTATCTACAAGAAACACAAGTATGCGAACGTGTTAAAAATTCAGTATTGCACTTTATATAACAATACGTTGCACTTTATACACAAATACGTTGCACTTTATAACACTACATGTTACACCTTATAAAACAACATGCCACGCGTTCCAAAAATATGGTAATCATGCTAATCGATCGAATAATATTAGTTGGTTGAATGCCGGACTTAGTCATTTTAAGTAAATAAAATAACAGAACATGCCGAACTATATGAAAAAGCTTACCATTTTTTTAATGAAAAAATAATACTATTTGGTATCTATATTTTTGTATATATTGCGAGTGCACCTTATGGTTATACGAATTGCACATAGACTTCCAGATTACACAAAATTGAACGAGATCCAACAAACATAAATTCAGTACGAAATTTTATATTTTTTATTTCGAATATTATTACTATTTTTGTATATATCAGATATTTCGGTGTGACGTGATTTTTTTTTTATTTAAATAACTAGCATAAAAACCAAACTATATTAAAAATATATTTTTCTATATTTTTCTATAAAAATATTAAGCTTTGATTGTCTATTGAAATATAAAAAATTATTCTAATATATTATATGTATTATTGTGTATGTATTAAACTTTCATTAAATTATCAATTGGCCTATGTACTCAATTGAAATATAATAGAATTTCCAAAATTGCAATTAGGACCCTAAAATGAATCAAATTCTCAAACAAATAACTCCAAAATCTCAACCAACACAGACACACAGAGGAGAGAACCGAAGCTAGATTCGGCCAAAATCACGGTGGTCATTGGCGGCCGTCGATGGCCTGATACTGTGCCGCCAACATTCACCGGCAGCTTTCTGACGAGCGACCAGGGAGTTCGCTGCTGCGACGTTACCGGTGCCGGCATGAACGGACGACGGGCGACAGAGGCTGGAATCGGTGGTCGGGCTGGACGCGACGACCGCGATGTTGCCGGTGTCGTGGTGGTGACGGAGACGCGCGGCATATCGGGCTGGTTTGTATGGCGGCTGTGGCTGGATGTTAATGGTGGGCTGAGAATGGCGACGCCGTGCAGAGAAAGTGCGACGGCAAGGTGAGAGACGGCGACGACGGTTATGCAAGTAAAGGCGGAGGGCGGCTGCGCCAGCGAAACTCCGATGGCCGGTAGGGAGTCGCGACTGGATGGTTGTTGGCGGAAGGCGGCGGCAATGTGGTGGACTGGCAGCCGGTCTGCTGGAACTCTGTGTGTGTGTGTGTGTGTGTGTGTGTGTGTGTGTGTGTAACACGTTCAGTGCGTGAGGGTGAAGAAGGGAGAGTGGTTGAGGAAAGAGAAAATGTGTGATGAATTGATTTGGTGAGTGGGTCCCACCTGATACATGTGTATTGACCAANATATATATATATATATATATATATATATATATATATATATATAAGAATACCTATTTACTAAAAATAGTAGTAAAAAAATTTGGAAGCATTTAATGTATACCTTTTTCTAGAAACTTTTAAATATATACATTAATTGCTTCTATGTACATGTTTTCAAATAAGATCAAATTAGATATGGCCAAAAATATTGTTTCCTTAAATAATTTTATTAATATCTGCAATAATTTCTTTGATATCCATTATAGTAAATCATAAGATTGATTTTCCATGATTCATGTTGATAATATTTTGGTGAAGATAAATATTACAACATATTTTAAGTTTTAACCATAATATTAATTTTTTTCACAAATATTCATTTTTTATCCAAAAATATTTATAGAAAATCGTAACATGTTAGGTAGAATATTTTCTTCCAATTAATCAGGAGAAATCAAGTTGGTGAATTAATCTTTGACAATGTAATTTTTCTTAAGCTTTATTTCATTATACATAAAAAATAAATTATTCTTCAAATTAATATAATTTACCATTTAAGAGATAATGACCATATACATTAAATAGTTTTACTAATGGTAAAAAGTTAAAATTGAAATATATTAACCGTTCTTTAG
The DNA here is from genome assembly GCA_008636005.1 of Striga asiatica. NCBI lineage: Eukaryota > Viridiplantae > Streptophyta > Magnoliopsida > Lamiales > Orobanchaceae > Striga > Striga asiatica. Next base: position 384,425 of record BKCP01007515.1, read on the forward strand.
AATTTATTTGTATATTATTGACAACCATGATTATTTTTTTTATCATTTTTTTATTTAATTTCTACTATAATGAAATTTTTATAAAAAAAAATTTCATTGCAGATTATGCTAAATAAACTACAAATACTAATAATGAAAATTAAGAAAATCTTGAATATAATTGAATTTTTGGCATTTTCTAAATCAAAATTGTTTAATTAGTATACAAAATTAAATTCTAAAAACACATGTGTATATTTTGTAAAATATTTATACAGTATTTACTTTTTAATTTATTTATATATTTTAAATTGACTACATAAATAAATAATATTAACGTGCATTAAATATTTTTCATTACATAAAATTTAAAGAAAAATAAGACGTACAACTTCTATAACTTTTATAGATAATAATGACATTATATGACACCAAAGTTTACAATAAATGAATAACTAAGTATTATATGGTGAACAAGAATAAGTAAAACTGTTATTTTCTCTTATATCAAGGAATAAATATATATACTAAAATTAAATTTATATTAGTATAAATGTGTTAGTGAGATAATATATTAAATATTTTACAAGTTAGTCTTAACATGTTCATATTTAATGTTCTTGCTAAAAAGACAATGTTGATTAAAAGAGATGAAAAATAGATTATAACCCTATTACTTTTTAGACTTGGCGCTGATTAAAAGAGATGATAAAACAATAGATGATAAACCTATTGCTAACTCATTTTAATAACTCTGTCCTACGTACTAATATAATATAAAGAAGTGGACCATACTCATAATAAACAATTAATAATTGAACAAACGCATTGCCAGCGGCAAATTTTCCTCAACAACCACCTCTTCCACAATATCTTTTATTGTTTGCATTTAAGTTCATTTAGTTCTAATATCACATACATGTTACTTTTTTTTATAGTTAGGTGTAGTGCATGATATAGAATTCAATCCTCGTGAGATCTTTCCACTGGATACAAAATACTCCCTAAACATTTTTGTGGTAAACCCTAACGTGATACATCCTAAATATCAATGTTCAGACTCAAATTAAGCATCATATATCATATATGATAAAATGACGGTGTACATTATGATATTGGACTATTGTAGTTGATGAGTTTGTATAATGAAAGGTTTCGTTTCAACTTATTTTCATTTTAAATAAAAAAATCATGTTTAGTCAATGTGTTTGTATTTTGTTTTATGTATGAATTTGCAACTTATCATGTTATTGACATTGAAGATAATATGGTGTATGTCGTCGCACAAGAAATTATACTATCGGTTTTTGCATAATACAAATAAGGTTAGTAACCAAGATAGGAATGACAAATATATCGGTATGGTTATAATATAATTTGAGTTACTTTATTTTAACTGATGTATTGAACTGGACCATGAAGAAGAAATTTATTTTATATTGACTATTAAACAAACCAGATTTCATGATATCACTCGTACTTTAAACTCGAATGATAATACGGGAACATGTATCTAATAATTATATTTTTAAATCATCAAAGGGTGTGACTTATTCGTTAAGTCAATAGGCTCGACGAGTTGGGGAGTACTAATAATTACATGGTGTGTTTGACACGCGTCACATTTACATTCATTTGGAGTGATAGACTGTTATGTTTTGTCGTGTTTATTATTGGATTGTGCACTATTTTGTTTAATTTATTACTCTATGATAGATGTATTCTTCTCCCTTAGTTTTTGCAAAAAATATTCACGAAAAAGCGTTAAAATTAGGGTGGGGACGAAAAATGGTGAAAATAAGGTGTAGAAGAGCACACGCGACACGTGTGATGAAGACCATAGGTCACACGAGTCGTGTGGCGGAGGGAAAAATGGAATTCACTTACAGCTTTTTCACACGACTCGTGTTATATGTGACACCAGTCACACGAGTAGTGAGTATGCGAAAGTAGAAATATTTGAAATTAAAAGCCACATGACTCATGTGGCTATCACCATTAAGTCACACGAGTCGTGTGTCGTAGAGTCCAACCCATGAGGAATTGGAACTTTTATGCAGTTTCTTCTCTTTTTCAACATATATTCGACCTACATTATAAAGTAGAGTCCTAAGGAACTTGGCCAGGGAGACTTTTGACACTTTTGGAGGCCGAGAAAAAAACACAAGACGCACGGGCGATCCGAAGAAGTCAAGATTGAAGATTGAGAACTAAAGGGCGACAATAGTGCTTCTTTCTTTTCTCTTTTTCTTCTTCATTGAACTCATGTATTTATTTATTTTAAGATTTAAAGATATATTTATTAGCTAAAGCTCTTTTGGATTCTAAGATTTGTAAGTACTCAGATTATTTTACGAAGTTGTTTTATTTATTCATTCCGGTCTATCTTTCAGTGAAGTCATAAAAAAGGACTATCCCATAAAGAAAAAAATGTTTCTTTGTTAATTTCTCATGCTTATATTTATTGTGTGAATATAGAGCCCGTATTTATGCATATTTGTGATTGATTTGAAATCGAGAGGAGATAGCTGATTGCTAGAATTAATAAATTGATAATGTAGGAGATTAAATAGACCGAGAGGTTGACAAAATCTTGCAAGGGAATTAGAATATTAGGAACCAGAGGAGTTAATTGTTCATCATTAGACCGAGAGGAGAGATATCAATTAATAAACAGTTTAGCTTACTCGAGAGGGAGGCTAAATTAATGTAGCGACTATCCCTATGATTGGTAAAATTTAATAAAATTTGAATGAATAGAAAATATTTGTATAGAATAATCCCGAGGAATAATTAGCCTAGAATATATTTTCTCATTTCTGATTTATTTAGAACGAGCATCCACTAGTGTTAGAAATTATTTTATCGTCATTCATTAGTTTAGAATTAAAACCCCATTCAAATTTGCATTAATCTAAAGAATATTTAATCATCTATATTTTGTCACTTGCTATAACTACACCGTACACTTGCAGATGGCGAAGATAATTTGCGAACAAGTTTTTGACGTTGATTTCGAAGATTGTTTTTGTTAAGTAAATTAATATATGAAGAAGACGAGTTGATATAAGTCGAGTTGATATAAGTCTAGGAATTTTTATTCTTATTGACTTTTTTTGTCTTGGACTCGTTTATCTGTTCATGTCTTGTTTGTGTGTTTTTAGTAGTGCATGATCACGAGGTCTAGTGGGAGCAATCCCACGAGCTTTGACCCCGAGATTGAAGCTACTTGCCGAAGGAACTAAGAAAATCAGAGAGGGCTGAAAAGCGAGATGGAAGACCAAGGGAATCACATGATGAGACAACTTCAAGCACAGTCGGTGGAGCTACAACGGAAAATAGCCGAGCACCAGGCTCATGAAGAGACAAGACCACCGTTGTGGAGCATCTCCACACCTCAAGAGAACCAAGCATACGGAGGAGGCCACGCACCGAGAATTGCAGCTAATACATTCGAGTTGAATCCGACCTTGATTCGAATGGTTCAACAATAGCAGTTTGGAGGAGGTTCGACGGAGGAGCCGAATGCGCACTCAGAGTAATTTCTGGAAATATGTGGTACGGTCAAGTACAATGGAATCTCGGAGGATGCCATTCGACTTTGTATTCTCTCTCTCTCTTTGAGATAAAGGAAAAGTTGCGGTACACTTCTCTTGGAGTCGGAACAATGACGTCATGGGAGGAATTGCATCATAAATTTCTTTTTAAGTTTTTCCCATCGATAAATATGTTGATGTAAGCACCCTCTACTTATATTTTGAAAAAGTACTAAATTTTCACAAGTAATTTCGACTTTTCAAAAATATTTTTAACTTCTTCTTTTGACTTTTACTCACGCCGCTTCAGTTTCCACTCTGGCATGGAAAACATATCTAATTAAGATTTGGTTTTTTCACTCGTGTGGACTACACTTTTCGGGTCATTCGATACCGTGCAGGTGTTGCACGTCGAGCTTTCTACTGCCCATCTCCCTAAGACCATCTTCCACACTCTGGTTTATGCCAGGTGTGTGAGGGTCGGCGCCGATCTATAGAACACCATGCGTGAGATTGCTCAGAGTATGGAGGGATTACCATGGATGGTAAGCGGTAATTTCAACATCTTTTTGCATCCCGATGAGTGCGTTGGTGGCCGGTCGGACCGTTCAGTAGAGATCTAGGATTTCTCTCAGGCTGTGGTGGACCGTGAGTTAATTGACGTGGGCTGTGAAGGTTCTCCCTTCACTTGGGAGCGGGGTGGAGTCAAGGAGAGGATCGATCGTGCTTTGGTCTCTGAGGCATGGGCGAGGGTGTTTGCGGTTACAACCGTCATACACCTTCCTCGAATTGAGTCTGACCATGCTCCCCTCCTCATCCAGTGTAGATTCTCAAGCGCTCCCCGACACTCTTATATTTGGTTCCAAAACATGTGGATTCGCCACCACACTTTTCATGACACTGTTAGGGATTCCTGACTGCAGCCGAATAGGCTCTTCGGAATGCGCAACCTGGACGCCAAGCTCGAGAGGTTGCGATGTAGGTTGAAGAAGTGGAATTTGGATGTTTTTGGAGACCTCTCCCAGTGCCTTTCTGCAACTCAGAGCGCGTATGCTGACGTTGAACGAGCCTATGATATGGACTCCTCTCTGGAGAATAGGAATGCGATGCGCCACTATCACGCTGAGTACCAGCTCCGACTTCTTAAGTATGAGGATTTTTTAAAGCAGAAGGTTGTCGTACACTGGGTTGATGAGGAGGAGTGTAATACCAAGTACTTTCAGGGGTTTGTGAGGCAGAAGCGTGTCAAGTTATATATCTATAGTATCCAAGACAAGGGTTATCCCTGATTCAGGAGTCCCAGATACGGGAGTTGGTCGTGGCGCACTTTTAGTATCTCTCCACATCATAAAGAGAATTGCTTACGGCCCCCAACGCTTATTTCTTCCTCACCATATCTCAGTCGATCGACCTTGTTGGCCTTTGCGAGCTCCCGAGCAGGGAGGAGGTTAGGGAGCCTATTGTGAGTGATCCCAACAGTGCCTCTGGCCCGGATGGCTTCTCATCTCTCTTCTATCAGACTTGCTAGAATCTTGTGGAGATTGATGTTGAAGAAGCTGTGGTGGATTTCTTTTCTGGTCACCAGATGCCGGAGTCCTTCACAGCTACCTCGGTCTAATTGATCACCAAAAAGATCTTGCCTGAGCTCTTGGTCAGATTATAGGCCTATCAGCCTAGGTAATGTCTTCAACAAGCTTATCTCTAAAATTCTTAACGGGTTTTCCCCTCTCCTTTCTTCTCTCATCTCTCCGAACCAGAGTGGCTTCACCATGGATCGAGTCATTAGTGATAACATTGTTTGTCCTAGGAGATGATCCACGACATCTCTCATTTGAATCGGTTGTGAGTCCCAAACATTGCGCTGAAGCTAGACATGGCTAAGGCTTATGATAAGGTCAAGTGTCCCTTATTCAGGGAGGTGCTGGTCCGGATGGGTTTTTTGGTGTGGTGGGTAAGCTTTGTGGAGGCGTGTGTGGAGCACTGCACGTTCTTGATTCTGGTTAATGCTAGCCCCACCGACTTCTTCTTTTCGTCTCGGGGCCTCCGAAAAGGGGTCCACTCTCTCCCTCGCTTTTTGTTCTGGTGGCAGACTACCATTCTTGCTACCTTGACGCCTTCATCCGTGATAACCCGAGGATGACCTACAGCAAAGTGGTTATGGTCTTCCCATCTTGCATCTCTTGTATATGGATGACATCATTATCTTCACTTGTACGGATAATGATGGACTAGTCGAGCTTATGCACCTTCTGGAGCACTATGACTCGGTTAATGGTTAGCTCTTCAGCGTGAAAAAGAGCACCTTCATCCTCTCCCCTCTCATTGCGGATCAATGGGTGCAGTGGGTCCATGAGCGCACTGGTTTCGTGCGTGGCGACCTCCCCATTACCTACCTCGGTGTCCCTCTGTACAAGGGCCATATCACGAGTGCGCTCTTTGCAGATGTCAGGTAGAGGATGATTGATCGGATCTCTGGGTGGTCGAATAGCATCTTCCTTTTGGGGGTCGGGTTGCGTTGATCAAGTGTACCCTCAGCGCCCTTCCGCTTCATCTTCTTATGGTCCTCGATCCCCCTCAATCCACTATCCACGAGTTAGATCAGATCATGACTCGTCATTTATGGGGGCATGGGGAAGGCTCCCGGAAGGAGAAACAAGTCCACTGTGTGAAGTGGGATTTCATTTGCCGGTCTTTTTCTAAGGGTGACCTTCGGATTTGTCGCTTTTCGGATGTAGTCACAGCCTTCTCTTATAAGATGTGGTGGCGCTTTAGGGAGGAAAAGTCTCTTTTGGCTCAGTACCTTCACGGGAAGTACTTCCCTAGAGGTGTCTGACATCCTTGTTGGGTGATGGCCACCGCTCATGATAGTAGATAGTGTAGGCGGCTCACCAGAATAGGTAGGCGTGCCCATGAGAACATCTTCTGGACGCTTGGTGAGGAGTATGTTAGCTTTTGGGATGAGTGGTGGTTTGGTGAGGGGCCTTTTTCGAGCACTATGAAGGTCACTCACTCTCCTTCTCTGTGGGTGAGGTCCCTGTGGTCTGATGGGGCTTGGGATAAGGATAGGTTAGAGAGGGTGTTGGGTACTGGAGCGGGTATTAGTGACCAAGTTTTAGATCATATATTTGAGCGGGTTTTAGATTAGATCCAGCAGATTCATATCTCGGAGGACAGTTCAGAAGGTATGAGGTGGAGACTTACATCTTCGTGTGCATTTTCTATGACCTCGGCTTGGGGGGAAGTTCAGCTGGTGACCGGCCTAACCTTCTCTTCGGGGCCATTTGGACCGATCTGCTTACCCCGACCATCTCTGTCTTCCTTTGGCACCTTCTTCTGCGTCGAATTCCAATCGACGTTGTGATGCTGGCGAGGGGGTTCTTCTTCCCTTCGCGGTGTTACTGTTGTGCCGAGACTGGACATTTCCAGATTGGGACTTTTTTCTATTTGTTTTTAGAGAGCGAGGTTACAAGGAGAGTGTGGGAGCATTTCGCCATTTATACTCATATATCCGTTCCCACTACAAATAGTTTTTTTGAGCTCCTTAGTTTTTTCTCATAGCGCAAACACTTTAGACACATGAGTTTCCTCATTCCTTGTCTTATCCTATGGCTAATCTGGACAGAAAGGAATAGTGCGAAGCATAGGGATATTACTTTTATGTGCTCTCACATTGTTTTGCAGGTTGATCGGCACTTTTCTCTCCTCACAGCTCTAGGTAGACTCACACCTTAGAGACTGGACAGGCTGGCCGCTGCCCCACCGCTTCGTACCATCTTCGCTGCAGCCTGTCCAACACTCACGCCCCAGAGCCGTTGTTTAGCGAAGACCCGACTCTCCTTGGGTTAAGTTAAACACTAACGAATCTTCCGACCGACTTACAGAGCTGTCAGAGGAGGGAGCCTGATTAGAGATCACAACGAAGCTCTCATTACCGCCTTCCACGCCCCTCTTCAGGCCTCGTCGAGTTACGACGCGGAGGTTCAGGCGCTTCAGATCGGTCTTCAGATTGCAGTCTCTATCTCTTCTCACATTTGGATAGAGTTAGACTCTGCCGTTGTCGCCACCCTCTTGACCTCAGACCACCAGAGCTCGTGGCAGATTCAGCACCCGCTCATGCGCATCGAATCCACACTTAAGTCGATTAGCTATCGTATCTCGCACATCTTCCGCGAGGAAAACCGACCCACTGACTTCCTCGTTGCATCGATGCTTCCAGTCCCATAGGCGCATTTTTCATCCAGACGACGACGCTCCTCTCCGCCTCTTGTGCAGATGGACCAAATTGACTACCCATCGTTCACATTTGAATAGTTGTTTTGTGTTAGCCTACTTACTAGACCGAGTATCAAAAATTTAATAAAATAAAAATGGTGTAATTGTAAAGTTAAACTCAGTCTCAGCTCGGTGAGCTTTGCCGGCTTCCGAGACCTGTGAGGGCTCTATAGGAGCGCCTTTCTTGAAACTCTATCGATACTTGCACATTGATGAACTTTAGACCACTCGTGGTGCAGACTGCTCGTCTGGGCACCTGTTAGCCCAAGCTCAGACTTTTCGCTTTGGTTGTTTTTTTTTTTTTTGTCTTTTTCTCTTTTTGTTTTTGTTTTCTGATTAAACGCGTAGACTTTTGATTTTTCAGCAAAAATAAAAAAAATGTCCACTAACCAATGGAAAATTACAGCTCAACTTAGCCATATGAAATAGCCACATTTAGGTCAATAATAATAACATAGTTGACTTCATATTACAACAGGATCACACATGAAGAATATATGGAAGCAAGATTTTAGTAGGCATGGAACAAACACTTATACTCGAAAAAGGGAAAGAAATAGAAATAAAATTGATAACAGACATCCAATTCTTGCAGCTAAAACCGAGCGCAATTGTTTCTCCATACAAGGACGCGAAATAGAGAAACAACATCACAACATACCCCAGGGCTGATATCTGGAGCCAAAACCACAACAGTCCACAAACATTTTCAATTATTTCCTTTTTCCGGAGCCAATTGTTAAGAGCTCAAAGCTTCGAAGAGTTTCATCACGGATGCCTCTTGAACCAGCAGCACGGGTGAAAGATGATGATTTCGACTCGAATCCAGGCTGTAGCCTATGAGTGGTGGATATTCTTCCGAGTCTGCTATGACGATTTTCGCTGGGCTCGCCAGATGAGCTGGGCCTGCTGCTGCTTGATATAACCGCTCTCTTTGAAGAACTACCAGGCCGAGATATCCGACCACGATCAGAATCAATTTGCTGTACCATAAATAAAAAAAAAAAAAAAAAAAAAAAAAAAAAAAAAAAAAAAAAAAAAAAAAAAAAAAAAAAAAAAAAAAAAAAAAAAAAAAAAAAAAAAAAAAAAAAAAAAAAAAAAAAAAAAAAAAAAAAAAAAAAAAAAAAAAAAAAAAAAAAAAAAAAAAAAAAAAAAAAAAAAAAAAAAAAAAAAAAAAAAAAAAAAAAAAAAAAAAAAAAAAAAAAAAAAAAAAAAAAAAAAAAAAAAAAAAAAAAAAAAAAAAAAAAAAAAAAAAAAAAAAAAAAAAAAAAAAAAAAAAAAAAAAAAAAAAAAAAAAAAAAAAAAAAAAAAAAAAAAAAAAAAAAAAAAAAAAAAAAAAAAAAAAAAAAAAAAAAAAAAAAAAAAAAAAAAAAAAAAAAAAAAAAAAAAAAAAAAAAAAAAAAAAAAAAAAAAAAAAAAAAAAAAAAAAAAAAAAAAAAAAAAAAAGGTAATGTTTGAGGCACACCTAGCTATAAATAATAGGCCCCAAAACCGTTTGGTTCGATGCCAGGAAGAATTTTAACGCCAAATGCATACAAGGATGCGTATTAGTTATTACTACATGATACGAATGTAAATAGGGCCGACCGCCGACCCATCATTCTTGTCACATTTATGAATCATGAATTACCAAAAAGTTGTATTTTTCATAACAAAATAGCCCCTCGTTGTGCAGATGGTAAAAATAGAAGAAACTATCAAGTGGATACTTGTAATTTTCAAAGACGGGTTATTTTTTTTGGTAATTGAACAAAGTCTAGAGTAAGATTTTTGGTATGTGAGTAAATTACTCCCTACCACATCTTTACGCGATGGTCCATCATCGAAAGATCTATATTTGGAGGGATCTCCATGCAAGCCTGAGCCAGAACCATTTCTTCTCCCAAATGCCCCCACAGCACCAGATAATCTATCTCGGGTCTCTTGCTTCACTACATCAGATGCATATTGGAGAAATTCATCAGCCATGACCAACTATTTATAATTTCAAGTACACACTAGCGCCAACACACATATTGTATCCACAACATGGCATGCAAGAATACTGCTAATACCGCTGATTACAGAAGATACGAATCAGAAAAGTTCAAAACAAAAATTCCTTTCCCCAAGCAAAATTTGAATTCAATGGTAGATGATATCATATTCAATTAAATATTTCAAGAAAATAGAATAAGATATTATGAGTCAAGCTGACCTGGGGTTTTCTCGGCTCTTTCTGCAGATGATCCCATGTTTATAGGTATCTTCCCCGTTGGCTGCAAATACAGAAAACAAATATGTTCATAGGTAATATAGCTCATTCATGTACAATAATTATCCTGACCCACGAGTAATCAAGTCAACACTGACCAGTGTTCTAGAACTGGAGCCAATCTGTGGATACTTCAATACAGTCCAGTCAAACACATAATCAAACTGATAACCTGCAACAATACTACAGTCATCAACAGGAACCTATAGCGACATTAAAAGTTAGGTTGGTCAGTTTTTAATATAATCCATATAAGAGAAAAACTATAATAGGGGAAAAAATAAGATACATATAGAAAGTGAAAACATCTCCAATATGCTTACCTTCCCGAATAAATAGATCCCGGAAAAGTCTCTTCAAGTATGAATAGTCAGGTTTGTCATCAAACCGCAAGGATCGACAATAATGAAAATAAGAAATGAACTCAGATGGATAAGATTTACACAAGACCTGTCAGCAGTTGCAGATTATGTCATCAGATCAACTATTTTAGATTTGTATGCAGGGCAAAATTAAAATTGTAATTCTTTTTCATGTTACCGGTGTTCACGACAAGCATAACACAAGGTAAGTGTGATACAGCAAGGTACTATACCTCTACGGGTGTAAGCATCTTCTTTTCACTAATCCTGTCATATTTCTGTTTCTTTGTACCAGCTTTCAGTCCCTGCCAGGGAAGGCTGAAATGCAGAAAGAGTTAAAATAGGTTATGTACAACTACAAGGTATTAAAAACAAGCTAAAGCTCAATTTCAAACAATTACATATGCAGAAAATCTAAAGTACTTATACCCACCTTCCTCTAAGGAAGTACATAAGGACATAGCCAAGAGATTCTAAATCGTCCCTTCTGCTTTGTTCTGCAATTAGTAATCATTACTAAAGTAAATAAATATCGTAAATATATATTTCTTTCGGAGAAAGGCCAACACGTTAATGAGCTAATTCTTCTTTGAGACATCAAAAGAAAGGTCCGGTTTATCCTTCTAGTCACAACCATAAGGTTTATTTACCAACTCCAAGATGGGTGTTTACACTAGCATAACGAGCTGTGCCCGTGAGATTTTTATTTTCCCTGCACATCAAAGACGAAGAGAAAGAAACAAGAAAAAATTATTGAAGGATCAAAAGCTTGAGTAGATATCCTTTTTGTTTGCACATTCGGAAAGAAGTAAAATAAAGGTTGGGTTGATATAAACAGTGTATAGTTGATATTGTTTTAACTCCACTACATCCCGCACCAAGGTCCAAAGAAAAATGCAATCGTAGAGAGATTAAAATGAAATAATAACAAAAAATGAAGTACTTGAGTCATGATCAAAGTTAAATCACAAATATTACAATTGGTACGCCTGGGTACCACTCACCATAAAATAACTAATTAAACACCTCTATAATTTGGTTGAAACTGAGGGCCGAATTGTAGTACCCCCTTGACACCCAACCAAGCTGGATGAGCTAACTTTTGTCAATGTTAATTGAGATGATCAATCAAATCACTGTGAACCAATATCTTACAGTTTTCTCAATTTCTCATTTTGTCATATTAAGAAATTCCAGGCAACAATATTGAACTGTTGCTGCCATTTGAGAGCTTATCTAGAAGTCATTGGCAATTCATTTATTCCTAAGTAATTAGCAGTTAGCACATTATCATTGGGGTTTATTGCGCCAAATCTCCCTGTATTTATTCGGAATAGCACGTTTTCCGCCTATATTTAAGAAATGCGTGGAACCACTATTTATGTTTGGCTTGCACGATTACCTCCTTCTAGTCAAAGATAACGGGGGTGTGCAGTACACGGGATGGCTGCTGCAAGTATTATTCATTTTTCATTTTACACAATTTATTAATTTACCACTTCTCCCTTTGTGACATTTATCAGAAAGAATGAAAAGAATGCAGCAAGTGGGGCTAGAATAAGGAACCAGAATCAGTAGGCCAAGACATCCTGATGGTTATTGTGGTAGAACACAAAGTACATAAATCAAAATAAATACATTCGTAAAATAAAATAAAATAATAAAAATAAGATAACTGAAAAAAATAAAATTATCACATTCAAAACACTTAAATACAATAAAATAAAACAAATAAAAATGAAAAATAAATTAAAGTAAATTTTATTTAATTCAAAAGGTTAAAATAAAAAAAAATAATAAAAACATCAGTTAAAGTTAATCTAATTAAATTTTAAACAATAACATAAAATAAATTCATTTTAATATAAATAAATTAAAAAAATAATTTAATTTAATAACATAAAACAAAATAAAGTAAAATAAAATATATAAATTATATTAAATGGAAAATCAAACAAATTAATATAAGACCATTTAAAATAAAATAAAAATTTAACTTTATTCTTTCAAAGAGAAAAATTTATTGAAATCTTTGGTAAAATGACTTTAAATTATAGCTTTAACAATAATTGATAAATAATAGTTTAGTTTAAAGTTTATGTTAAGTGATATTAATTTAATTTATTCTACGTTATCCCGATTTAATATATTTTAATTTATATAATTTAGTCTATTTTATTATTATATTTAGGGTTAATTGCAAATAAAATCTTAACCTTTTGTCTAATTGCAAATAAAACTCAATCTTTTCAATTTGGCAAAAAAATACCAAACCTTTAATAAGTGTTGCAATTGTGTCTCGATCACCTTCCGCCGCCGCCGGACCACCGCCAACTACCACCCGCCGCCGGCCAACTTCACTGAATGTTGAAAATTTTTACATGATCTTGTAGTTCTCCTCCGTGCCGACAACATATCCGAGTTTCAAGAAAAAATTCCGACGATAAGGAGATGACCGAAAAAGTCGTCACCGAAAAAAGTCACCGGTTTCGGTGAAGGTGGACGTCACTAGATGCGACTTTGCGAGAGGAGTTCAACGGTACCTTCGGATTCACGTGGGTCAAAGCGAGTCACCGAGAATTTGCGAAAGAACGCCGAAGAAAATTTGTAGATCTACATGCTTTGACCGGAAAATTGGAAGTCTTATTGTCGGAATTTTTTCGTGAAACTCGAATATGTGTCAGCACGGAGGAGTGCTACAAGATCATATAAAAAATTTCAACATTCGGCGAAGTTGGCCGGCGGCGGTTGGCGGCGGAAGGTGATTGAGACACAATTGCAACGCTTATTAAAGGTTTGATTTTTTTTGCCAAATTGAAAAAGTTGAGTTTTATTTGCAATTAGACAAAAGATTAAGATTTTATTTGCAATTAACCCTTATATTTAATATAAAGGTAAGAATTTATTATTTTAAGTTAGTATTTCAATTTAATTTATTATAAGCTATTTTAATTTAATCTATCAAAAAATTTTGAATTCATTTTAGTTTAACATTTTAATTTAATCTAGGTTATACATATATATTGTGGACGTTGACTTAAAATCAAGTTGTGCCATGGCAGTGATTTGGTTGCTTAGTTATAGAGTTGTTAAACAAAACAAGTCACTCTTGAGATCGGTTTTGTTTAGGCTCGTTAGGCTCGAATTTTCTTTTTTTTTTTCTTTTTTTTTGTAATATTCTATATCACGAGTTTGTTAAGACTCGAGCTCAACACATTAAGGTCGGGCTCAACTCATTAATATCATTAATAGTGATAAACGAACCGAGCTCGAGCACATTTATCGGCTCGAGAAAGGCTTAAGCCCAAGCTCTCGTTTACACCACTAAGTATTAGCTAAGTCGGAGGTCACAGATTCGAGGATCGATCCTTGCACACCAAAATTTCTTTGACAAATTTCTCGCAATATTTTTGGAAAAATAGCAAGGTTATCAAAATCTTAAAATAGGTATAAAAAGAAATTTAAAAAAAAAATAACAGCGTTAATTACACAAGATTAAAAAAAAAAAACGGAGTGTACAAATGGACCCCTAAATATAAAGCGGGTTTCGAGCATTTTTTAAAACACAAGGGGAAAAGCTTAATTTCGGAAAACATAGGGGAGTGGTATATTAACCCTTTTCATTGAAATGGAAAAGGAGGCTTCATGGTAAAAGTGGACAAACATCAGAGTTCAACTTCATGATCTAGGATTTCATTTGTCATATAATGGGATTCCTGACTCAGATACAAATTTAGTGTTCCTTGCAACATCCATTAAATCCAAATTCCTAAAATCCACAACATTCTAATCTGCCTGACAGTTCCAAAACCCAAAAGTAATTTCCTTCAAAGCAACCTAATAAAAGATTTGGTTATTGCTCACCAGGTTAAAGATTATAATTGAACCCACAATTTCCATATAAAAGAAAAGGGAAACCAACTAGAGGGCTAAGTAGAAATCTACAATATTGCTTAGTCCATTTCACATTAGAAGTGTGTGATGGGACCTTTCTTTAGTTAGAAGTTCATCAGTAGACAGCATGAACCTAAGACTTCGAAAGTAAAAAAGGAGCTCCATCCAAATTGAGGGGACTTCAGAAAATATCAGAGTTCATAAGGTTCCATCAATAGTATCTCAGGGAAAGACATAAAATAAGCAAAGGCATCGTCAAAATAGAATCTCCATAGAGATATGGATGAGGGAAGTACAAAAATTGCAATTTAATGATTCTGCCATCAACCCAACAAATATAATAAAAATAAAAAGGAATAACAATAGTAACTTGAAATAAAAAAATGTTCCCTCTCCACCAAAAGAATGCATTTTATCAACATTGTAGCAAAATGTAATAATTTATCATCCTGATCAATAATAGATCACATAACTATTCTGCGTCACAATCTTACACTACTCAAACAAGGTTAATGGTGCCAAAGTAGTGGTCAAGCAAGGCATGCAACAAAAGCTCAAGTATGACAAATTGTGCTTCAAAATAAAATTGCAGTGTAACAAACATAAATCTCTTTTAGTAGTTCCATTTACTTTCAGAACTCCTATAACAGCAATTATACATGTCTAAGTAGTTAATGTAAAACTTCTATTCATGAAACATTACATTGTTTGTTAATACCTGTATGGTATATGCTTGTGAGTCTGTAAATCTCTGTATTTCTTTGCAAGACCATAGTCGATTATGTACACCTGTTGCAAAGACAAACAAAAGGCTGATTGGTTGCAGTTACAGATTAGAGAATGTTTAAGATACAAACAACTAACATTATCCCCAAACCATACATATCATCCTTAATTTCCAAAATAGATTTCCAAGCATAAATGAAATAGGGATCAACAGTATTTGAAAATAGAAACTAACAGGCGCAAATAAGAGCAAATTTTTTGCCTTGGGTAAAAGAAGCATTTGTGTAACTTAGATACTGAGAGATTCATGTATCATTGCTTTTGTTTGTATTTTCATTAAGCGCTTGAATCTTTTAATGTTTGTATTTTCATTAAGCGCTTGACTCTTTTAATATCGGTCTCTACACCATGAATCAGACAAAAAATTTGCCAATCTTTTGACAAATGAACCATTGAATACTGGCACAGTAAAAATTTTGTAACTCATGACACGTTTGTTTTTGGTGCAAGCAAACCATAGTTCAAATTACTACATAGAAAATAAAGAAAGGCCAATTAAGTTCTAAAAAAAAAAAGATAACCACTACCAATGGAGCTTCATATATATGATCCCCAAAAATGACCGCTGAAGTGTATATCTCTTTCTCTTGATTTAGTAAGGTAAGAATCTTCATTTGGAGATATTTTTATTCATGGCAGATATAAGTATTTTAACCGAGTCATGACTTCCTCTATGAATATAGAAGTCCTATGTACTTGCAGTAAACACAGAAATTATCCCTCTTCATATTACACGTGATATTGTCATTAAAACATTTTAAATTCCTCTTTGGCTTAATTCTTTTTTTTTTTTTTTTCCCCANAACATCTGCCACATTTCTAGTATGAGTTTTCTCT
The DNA here is from genome assembly GCA_008636005.1 of Striga asiatica. NCBI lineage: Eukaryota > Viridiplantae > Streptophyta > Magnoliopsida > Lamiales > Orobanchaceae > Striga > Striga asiatica. Next base: position 400,345 of record BKCP01007515.1, read on the forward strand.
CTATTGTCATCTTCGTATCATGAAGCCATTTCGGAAACTACAGTCAAATTAAATATTTCCAACAATCTCCTATGGTCTCATTCATTTCAATTTTTTCTGGGGACAGTAAATTGGATCGTATTTCATCGGACACAACTGGCCATAAAGATGCCAAGTATCCGTCAAGAAGTCATGATGTTACGAGTTAGCAACTTAGCATTGCTTCTAAATAGTATGGAAGAATATGTGACAAATAATATTGTGTTCTTGGATTCAGCCAAATCCATGTGTGGACCTTACAAGATATGGATTCAATGATAAGAATATCTCTCGTGTGTTCAAGTTATAAGAGAAACTTTCACAAGGAACCGTCGATGAAAGAGTCGATGAGAGGTAGTTATAATCACTAAGTATTACTGGACCTGCTTCAGCCTATTCAAGATAGTCTTTAGCCTAGGGACAACATCCCAACGTTGTCAAATGCTATATCGTGTGTGGCACTAGTAACTATCATTGATGTGGTGTTCATATGTGGTTTTTACACCATATGCATATAGTTTCTAGAGCTTAAGTGTTGCATTATTGGTGTATAAATTGCATTATTGTGCTTTGATTATATATTTTGTTGAAAAGGTATTACAAGTGTGTTTTGTAGTTGGTGAACTCTTGGCTATTGGAAGCCACAACGAGTACCTAATACCCCCCAAATGATGAAAGATTGATGCACGAATAAAAAAATGGAAGAAACGAGTGAAACGAGCAAGAAAATGTGCGCATGATTGTGACATGACCGATGGGTGTGACACAGGCCTTCACATTAATGGACGAAAATTCATACCTTCAATCCTGACACGGGCTGGCAATGTTGTGCTTGCAGGTTGGTTTTCTTATCTTATCTATTTTTGAAAAGGAGAAGGCAGGGTACAGTATAAAAGGCATATTTTTTACCATATTTTAAAAGGGAGAAACATATTAAACAAGATAAGAAATCCTAGAATACAGAAGACAGACAATTGGGTATAAAATCCAACAACGAAGGATAGACAAGAGAATAAGCCTTAGAATTATATCACACAAGGGAGGCAATTGGACATAAAAAAAATTCAACTACGAAGGAGTAAGGACATCGAGAGATATCGAGAGATATTTTTCTTTTCTACTTTCCTTTGAAATTTTATTTATCATGTCAATTTCGAACATAGATTATTTTGATTATAGGACTTAGAATAGATTAATATGTTGGGATTTTGAATGATTTGCTATAATTAAACATTTTTCTTTTCAACCATATTCGAATATTTTGTTCGTTTAGCAATTGATTAATATTATTACATGTTTGACAATATTCTTCATAATTCGAGAGATGAGTGTCTTTAATGCTTGACACAATTTATTGCTTGAATCAAGAGATTGGTAGGTGATTGTGAGGATATTGGATTTTTTCTTCCATTGGGAGTAGAATTGCATATATTTAGTGTTGCCGATAATATATGTGATTTAATCTATTGTTTTATTATTCTTGAGTGAGACAAACTAAATTTGTGATTACAGAAGGACCAAGAAAATGTTTGCGATATTTCTGAAGAAACCTAATTGAAATCATAATCTTGGAATCTCTCATTCTCATATATTTCTCTTACGTGATTTTAATTAATTCTTTATTCTTCATTTGTTTTTATTTTATTTTATTTTCATAGTTCAGTTAATCCATTTGATATTCGATTGTCTAAAAAAAAAGTTGACACTATCATAATCTAGTACTTGTTTAATTATTTAGTCTCTTGGGATACGACCTTGCGTGCCACATACTACAAGAGAAATTGTATACTTGGGGCCAAGCTTTAAAAATATAGGCAAACATGTAGTCATCCCATCCCAACCACTTACCACTTACCACTTACTACTAAGCAATTGCAACATATGCACAGTTTAACATTTTCTTAACATCTGCTCAACACCTAATATATTATCCTATACATCCTTACCTATCCCACCATTCATACCTCCCTGTTTAGCATTTGGTTATCCCTATTATATTCATTATTTATTTAACTTTAACCCTCGACCTGCCAATGCATCTTTTCAACATATAATTAAACAGAAAAATAAAATTTTTGTTTTGACCCATTTGCTAAACAAAGTAGCACAATCTTATATTTTTAGAAGCAATAGTACTTTTTACCACATGTCCAACACCCTAATACTAATTTTACTACTGTTCCTTTGTTCCATCCTTTGCATGTTTACACAGGCATTCTCGAGCACGAGCACCTGATTCATGTACTTTACTTTTGTCCCATCTTCTAGCAACTTTCAAGGTTATTTGTCGACCTAATAGTGATCTATCTATAACTCTCTCAGAAAAGTACAGAGATAATCGTTTCGGCACCATGTCTAATTTAATTATCTCGGTCCTGCTTTCCACACTTGCATGTTTTTAACGAAAAGGAAACGAATAATAGAAAAGGCATAGACTAAAGCATTTCTTTCTTCTTTCTATGAATAATAGAAAAGGCATAGACTAAACATGCATTTCTTTCTTCTTTCTATGAAAACTATCATAGTTAACATCAGATGACAGAGAAAGAATCCCCAGAGGGGGAGGGTCGATGTAATTGAGCTATTATTCCATCATAGATCAGAGCAAGATCGCGATGAAAGATAAATGAATGAGGAAGTGGGAGAGAAAGAGCTTTATCCTCATTGTAGAAAGAAAAAAGAGGATAGGAAAAATGTAGTTTCGCGCTCTAGCTCTAACCAAGAGCGAGTTCCCAAAAGTGTCTATTTGAACTAATATCTATTCACCTGCATTGCATTTGTAACAGCACATACAACAAGCCGTTAAAATCCCACTAAGTGGGGTCGGCAATATTGATCATATGTCGCCAACGTGCTCGATCAAAACACTATCCTCGTTCAAATATAAATATTTTAAATCATTATTTATTGTTTTTTCTTTCAAGTTTTCTTATGTCTATCCCTTCTCCTTTTAATTTGCGTTTTTAATTCTCTTGTTATACCCTTCTCACCGACGCCTCAAAGTCTCACTTACGCACATGCTCAAACCATTTTAATCGTGATTCTCTCATTTTCTCCTCCATGGACGCTACCTCAACTTTATTTCTAATATTTTCATTTATAATCTTATCTAATATGCCCACACATTCATCTCAACATTCTAATCTCTGACACTCGCATTTTTTATTATTTTCATATTTAGTAGCCCAACACTCGGATTCATAAAGAATCGTCGGTCGAATGGTCGTTCGATAGAACTTGCCTTTCCACTTTACAATCACAAAGTATCAACGACGCGCTTCTCCACTTGTTTCATCCCGATTGAATTCTATGTATTACATCCTTATTTATGTTGTCATTCTAGAATAGAATGGATCCCAAAAATTTCAAACTTTTAAATGTATTCAATTCTTGCTTCCTAATTTTAACTTTTACCCCCTTATTACTCCTTTGCTTACTAAAATTACACTTCATATATTCCGTTTTTACCCTACTTATTTTGAAAACCTTAGATTCAAGCGTCTCTCTCCACGTTTCTAGCTTAGCATCTACCCTTTCTCATATCATCTACTAACACTATGTGATCCACAACATGGATGACATCCAATTGCAAATGTTTCGTAAGTTCATTAATTACTAATGCAAAGAGATTCAACGTCTGATCCTTGATGCAAACCAATAGCGATAGAGAATTCACCCGATACCACCTAAGACAAGTTTTCACATTATTATTCATATCTTTTATGGTTTCTATATAACCAACACACACCCCCCTCTTTTCTAACACTCCACAATATACCTCTATTAATACTATCACATTATTATTCATATCTTTTATGGTTTCTATATAACCAACACACACCCCCCTCTTTTCTAACACTCCACAATATACCTCTATTAATACTATCATATGCTTTCAAGGTCAATAAAGACCAAATGCAAATTTTATTTTTTCGCATTAAAATGTTCGCAAAATCTCTATTACATAGCTTCGAGCCAATTGGTTTTCCATTATGTTTGTTTCTTGCCTTAGTCTAGCTTCTACTACTCTCATAATTTCATTGTGTAACAAATTAGTTTTATGCCTCTTTAGTTTACACAATTTTGTATATTCCTTTATTTTCAAACAAAGGTATTAATGTACTTTTCCTCCATTGGTTGGGCATTTTCTTACTCTTAATGTGAAACAAGTTCCTAAATCATTCAATTCCAAATTAACCAAGGCATCTACATGTCTCTATTGGAATATCATCGGGACCTACGGCTTTGCAATTTTTAATTTTTTGCATTGCTTGCTCTACTCTTTGATTTGGATTTTTTTATAATATGTGAAATTTTTATATCTCTCACTTTACCATAGTTTTAAATGGCGAATGGCGACCATAGCCTCGCCACGAGGCGAGGCAATTCGCCATGGCGAGGCCTCGCGAACACAAGCCATCAATTAAAGAACATAATATATATATATAAGTTTAAGTGCCAAAAATAATCTTAAATATCCTAAATAAAAAAGAACATAAATTAAATTTAGTTGTAATTACTAAAAACATCTAAAACTTTAAAGTGAATTCTAGTAATAAGGTAAATAAAAAGTGTACAGTAAAAGTAAAAGAAAACGAAAGAAAAGATGCTACACCCTGTCACCTTTGACTATTGACAATACTAATAAACAAAAATAAAATAAAAAAATGAAGAAAGAAGAAAAAGATTGGCTGCATAAACAGGAACGAGAAAACAGAGAAAAGTGAGAAGGAAAAGAAAGGAAAAGGCACACATGAAGTGAAGAAAGAGCTTGATCTGTTTTAGTTTATTCTCTTTCCAAAAAGTGGCACACGCTTTTCTTTTTTTTTTTTTAATGGACATCGCCTTTAATTACTGTGAAAGGCGCCGAGGCGCGTCTCACAGTCACCTCTCACCATGCGAAAAGGCAAGCCGAGGCGACCCGAAGCGAGCGCCTCGCAAACAGGGTCGCCTCAGGCAGTGGCGAGGCGATGTGGCCCTCGCCTCGAAGCATCGCCATTTCAAACTATGCACTTTCCTCTAATTCCCCTAGCGATATTTCCCTACTATCTACTTTATTATATAGTTTATGAAAATAATCTTTCCACCGATCATTTTATTTTTTTTATCATCAACTAATATATTTCCATTTTTATCTTTTATGCATTTAATTTCCGTTAAGTCCTTTGTCTTCTTTTCGCTTTGCTTTGCAATTTTATAGATGTCATTTTCTCTCCTTAGTATCTAATATCTTACAAAAGTTTCCGAAAGCTTTTATCTTTATTTTAGTTACTAACTTTTTCACTTCTTTTTTAGCTTTTTTGTATTTTTCTATGTTTTCATCACTCCTACACTTGTATCATAATTTGTAACACGACTTTTTCTTCTTAACCTTTCTTTGAATGTCTTTATTCCACCACCACGATTCTTTAGTACACTTGCTACCTATAGAAACCCTTAATTCTCTTTTAGCAATTGTTTTTATCTCTTTACTTATCTATCCCATGTTTTATTTGCTTCTTTCTCCATACTCCAATTAATGTTTTCAAGCAAAGTCTTAGTAAGTCTTTCCCTTTTATCTTTGTTATCTATGTTGTTATTAAGGCTCTACCACTTTATCCACATACCACGCACAAAGTTTTCTTTTCTATACTACCATTGTTTTCAGTTTGCTACGCTCAGGTGCTTTAATTCATTCAATATATCATGATAGCTTCCAAGGAGATATAAGAGAATGAAATGCAAAAGTCCATATAACAAAGGCTCCATCAGTCATCAACTACCACCGCTAAAATCAACACTCGCTAGCAAGTCAAAGTCTAGATGTAAACCACATAATCAGTTCTATCATTTTTTTTCTGACAATACCAACTTCAGTACTATCTAATAAACAGCGTTATCAAATGGTGGCCATGGCAGCGTATGGCGTGGCGGATTTTTGACAATCCGCCTTGCAAAATTTGTGAAGGATGGTAGTCATGGCGCCGCCATAGGTCGCCATGGCGGCCGCTAGAAATTTCGGCAAGCCGCCATGTACAGACATTAATAACATTAATGAAAGAAAAAATATTTACATTGCTTTAAAAAACAGTACAGGTCTTGGTAGTGAGAAAAATAATATCTAAGTGCAAAAACAACAAATAACCATGTATACAGTATGGACAAAAGAGAGAAACAATGCTCGAGTCACTACCTGATTAGCTTTGCGTCCCAAACCCATTAAGAAGTTATCGGGTTTTATATCTCGGTGAAGAAATCCTCTAGAGTGCATGTATTCAACTCGATTTATCTACATATAAAATAAAAATGAGTAAAAAGCAACACAAACAACCATATAGGTAATCTTTTAAAACATTGGTGGCTTACTTACTAATTGATCTGCAAGCATTAGGACTGTTTTCAATGTGAACTTCCTATTGCAATAGTTGAACAAATCTTCTAAGCTTGGTCCAAGAAGATCAATAGCCATGGCATTGTACTCGCCATCGACTCCAAACCATTTAAGATGGGGAATCCCAGCTTCATGAGTGAAAAAAGCCTTTAATCAACTCAGAGCATAACTAAACAAAGAAAAAGATAGTTCAAAAATATTCATACGCACTTCCTCCCTGAAGGAGCATGTACAATTTTGATTCATAGTGAAGCTGGGGGTGCTTAGTTTTAGCAGATTCCTGCAAAAAATAATTTGAGCCTTCAGATGATCAATATACGAAATATTCTAAATAAATTCAACATACATGAACCTTGATAAGATAAAAGGTTTCATTTTGGTATCACCATCACATACGATAAAAGGCTCCTTCAGCAACTAAAGACCTAAAAACTATTACACAATAGGATATGTGTATACATAATACAAAGAGATGCCTTGATCAGAAACTCAAATATTCTCAGGTAATAGATTCTCACCAATTTAACAGCAACTTCTTCTCCAGTTTGTATATTTACTCCTGAATGAACAAAAAAAGAGTGATCTTTTTATACAGCTTACAACTTAATCACAGAAACAGAGGAAAAATAAAGGGAAGAGAAATTATGAGATGCAAATGCAGATTAAAATTTACCCAAATAAAGCTCTCCAAAAGATCCGCTGCCAATCTTTCTCCCCAGCTTGAACTTGCCGCCAATTACATGATCCATAGTGAAATTTCTAAAAATTAATGAAAACCTCCAGAAAAATAGTAGCCTTTGTTGATATTTTACAATGCACCACTTAATGAATCAATGATACTTCATGGCATCCTGAGGCACGAATCAAAATCACAAATCTGCGCACCCTTCAGATCCATTTGAATCGCATCAAAGAAAATGAAAAGAAATGTGAAAAAATAAAAAAGAAGGCCGACAACGGTACTCCCAGAAGAAAATAATGTCCCAAAAATTCCCAAATGGAAAATGTGACAGCTGCTTCCAGAAAAGTACTAATACACAAAGAAAAATAGTATAAAAGTACCAATGAATTAGGGTTTCTCAATCGATAATTAGAAAAAAACCGACGGGAATTTCAAACATTTGGATACAGAAAATTGACATCTGGTGCTGAAGAGTGGGTTAAAAAAGGAACCCAATTCTCCTTCTTCATGTGATTAAAGAAAAAAACGACGAGAAAGACTTTTTATCCAAGTAGATATCGCAGTGATCTGAAATTGAAAATCAATACTATATGGTGTTGGAATGAATTATACGATTATCTGGTAAGAAATCAATATACGATTAATGGAAATGGATGGTAAAAACTAAGCCGCAGAAAAGAAATAATCTAAAATAACAAAAATTGCGGGGAGAGCATTTTGTCTAAAGATTCAGCCATTCAGGATCCGTGTAAGGAAAGGGAGAGAGGCCGGGGAAAAGGGTTGAAGGAAGAAAACGAGAGGTGTTAGATATCTATACTTATATAATAAGAACTAGTGCGTGGCCCGCAGGGAAAAACAATATTAAAATTGTATTATAAATTAAATATATAAATAACATTAATCATGATATATGTATTGTTTTTACATTAAACCAGGTTGGACACAGTTCGACCGGATGGACGGATAACCAATTTATAACTAGTCTAGTTCACTTGAATAAGATATTTGCTTTTGAATCCGTCAACACCAGTCGGTTGGATTTGTAGGATCGAAACGATTTTTTAAATAAATTTTATTATATTTAAAAATTATTTTAAATAAAATTACATATTTAAATAAAATAGAGATTTATAAATTATTTATCAATTAGTTTAAACATTTGAATTTATAAATTTTTTAAATATCTAAGTAACACATTTTGTTTAAATTTATTACAAAAAATACTATATATATATATATATATATTAAAATGTTTATAAATTAAAATCTGAACAAACCACAAATGATTTAATAAAATAGCTTGATCGTTTCGATGACGGTCCAATTCTGAGAACCTTATATTTAATGTATATTAATAAATATTATAATAAAACGCTTTTTTATTCACATAAATATTAATAAAATGATATATAAATATTCATAAATCATTAAACATTTTATCATAAAAGTATTGTTAATACGATTATTTGAAATTTGGACTACATCACATTCACGTAATAAAATATTTTCAATATAAAATTTATATTTAGGTTCAATAATCGATTTGTTGTGATCGAACTGATTCAAAACTTAGTCACCTGGGACCAACCAAGTTGTGTCAAGTTTTTTGACTATTTAAAATATCACCTAAAAGTAATTCAATCAACCTGGGCAGTACCCTAATTCAATCGCCTGATTGATCCGAAGAAATTTTTTTATTTTCTTTAAATATATTTAATTTTATGAAATAAAAATATTTTATGATTCATATAATAAATGTCTATACCAAATGGTAGTATATTAAGATAATAAATTACATATTTTAAGATGAATTAATTATTTTTACTTTATGCATATTAATAAAAAATAAACATAGTAATTTTCAAAAAATTAAGATTAATTGATTGATTATGCAATTTAAAGAATATTTTTAGCGTTCAATTTTTTTAAAGGCACAAATATAAAGACCGAGATTCTAATACTTTTGTTATATTTTGAATTGAGATTTTATAAATATAGAGACCGAGATTTTAATTTTGTTCGTTGTTTCTAAGAAAAAAATAAAAATAAAAACATACACACTTAATAAATCTTAGCCGAATTTTTTAAATAATAAAATGAACTATAGCCCGAAATTTAAGGTAGCATTTAATGATGTATGAATTTTAAAGAAAAAATAAGAAAAATAATAAAACTTACTATTTATAGACTGCATTAAATTCTGACCTATTTTTTTGCTACTATTTTTGGTAAATGTTAATTCTTATTATATATATATAGATATAGATTAACCTTTTTCAAAATTAGTAGGTCAATTCTTAGTCAACATCTTGTCTGCATTAAATGTTTACTAAAATTAGTAACTTTTATGTCCTTTTCACACTTTTTCTTTATGTCCTTTTCACACTAGATTATATAAATGAACGGATATTATCTCACCTTTCATTAATCTCACCTATAATTCATGTGAATTGATTGATTGCCTTTAACTTTTCAAAACGTGTGCTATCCATTGTTTATTACTATTATTATTATAGTATGCACGTAATCAGTTGATTAAATAAATTATATATTATTATTATTATTATACTCACCACGTGACAGTTAATTAAAATATATCTATACTTATATTAAAAGGTATATCATTTACCAGATTTAATATAAAAAAAAAGTCAACAACATTTATTGCATTACTATTTCCGTATTATACAATCTATACTTATAGAAAAAGAGATTCTATTTACTATATTTACTATCCAGAAAAGTCAACTGCATTAAATGTCATTACTATTTTGGTATTATAATATTTTATTTATTTAATTGTTTTATTTATTTGTTTTATTTTAAAAAGGTAAGTATAATAAAAAGATTTTAATAATAAAAAAATCAAATACCAAATAAAAATGTACACTTTGACTTATTTGATTATATTTGGTATTTGATTATACCAAATATATTCCTATTTAGTATATACATTAAATACTTACTAAAGTATTTGTTTGTTTTATTTGTCAAAGTTAAGTATAGATTTGTTTATATTATCAAATCATAAAAAAATATTAAATCCATATTGTAAAAAAAAAAAAAATCATATAATTTTATAACAATTCTACTACACTATTTAACAATATTTTTTTTTTATTATATAATAAAATAATAATTAAATATTATATGGTGAACAACAATAAGTAAAACTGTTACTTTCTCTTATATCAAGGGATAAATTTATATGCTAAAATTAAATTTTTATTAGTATAAATGTTTTAGTGAGATAATATATTAATTATTTTACAAGCTAGCCCTAACATGCTCATATTTAATGTTTTAAAAGATGTAGAAAAAAAAATTATAATAACTCTATTGTTTTTTAGACTTAAACGTTGATTAAAAGAGGTAAAAATTCCTAATTTTTTAGACTTAAACGTTGATTAACACCATAGATTGAGAGTTTATATTTAGTAAAATTCCTAATTGTAATAAAAAAATTAATTTTTGCTATATTTTAGAATATCTTTAAATTCATTATAAAAAAAAAAAAAAAAAAACTACAATGAAAAAAGCAAGTCAGCTATATATCGATTTGTTGTACTCCTCAAATCACATTCACAATTTGGCTACAAGAAAAGGAAACTCATTGATTAAAATATTATTTTGTCAGTAGTCTTAATGTACAAGAGACTTTAAGACTCCACTTGAATATTATACAACTTTTATTGAACATTGTATAATTTTCTTGCGTATTATAAACTTTTATTGAATATTGCATCTTATAATATAATATTCTCTAAATAAATATATCTCGTGCTTTGCACGGGTCACGTACTATATATATTCCGTACATCTTTCTTTATTCATGTATATAATTATAAGCCTAGATAAATAGCCTTAAAAATGTACATCCCGTGCATCGCACGGGCTCTGTACTAGTTCTATATAAAGTATAAACAAATAGTTTTAGCTCATTTTGAGAAATTTAAAATTTCTTGATTTTAAAATTTTTGAAATATAATTTTTTTTACTTACACACTCTTTGAATTGATGTGTTAAAACTATTATAAATTAATTGTGTAACTCGCACTGATGTGTTGAATTGTGGTGGTGATAAACATGGTCGTCAACGGTGATAAACAGTGGATTTCAAATGACTAAGTTTGAGGAGTCATTTAAAATCCTTCAAAATAATGACTAAAAAATATCTAGCATGAATTTGAAATCATTCAACTTCCATTACCATCCCAACATGCATGAAGATTTGAACTTGTAAATTTAAAATCTATGGATTTCAAATCCCTCAGTAAATCCTTCAATCCAAACTTAGCCTTATATTATTTATTTATTTTATTTATTAATTAAGATATGTATTAATATGAGTATTTTTATTAGCGAAGATCTAAAACTATTAATTTAAATTTTTAGTTTATATTAGTTTAAGTTTTCGAAAGATGTATCAATAATTAATTTGGAGCTTGAAAAATAAACTTATGACTCAGATGTCGATGTTCTTGACGTCAACTGCAATCAATTACGAATTTGTGGGGTTATAGTGATTATAAAATAACGACCTCGAAATTAATAAGATTAAAGGTGAGCACATCGAAACAATAATATGTGTTGTGTAAAGACCTCCGACCAACTGAAAACGACTAAATCTCGAGCTTGATCGTCGGTTGAACACCTTAGGGCCTACAGAACTCTCACACCGTAGGGGTTTTCGGGTGGAGCGTCTGAATCTTAAGTTAGCACTTGTAAAAGATGAAGTGCAATATAAGAGTATGTAAAAAGTGTATTGCAATTCTGGGCTTACCTTACTCCCTTATATAGAGAGGATACCTTGTTGCCCAAGCTGGGCACGTGGGTTGCCCAGACTAACCGTTGTACTGTCCTAACTGCCCCAACTGCCCAATTATGTTAGAACACGTGGTCATATCCACGTGGGAGTTTAATCCCCAGAATATTCATTCTTATCCTTTAGTCTTATTCATTAAACGGTCTAACCGCATGCCTGCCCGATTACCTCGACGTGGAGTATCATCGATGTCGAGCTCTGCTGTTAGACCCATCTAGTCGATCCTCCGACTAGGTGTTCTTCCAGATCGAACTTCGACCTGCTGGTATCCTATGGAGTCTTCACGGATATCCTCGCCGATATCCGTGAGGGCTATGAGAAATCCGAGGGTACCACCGAAATCTTCTCGACGAGGCGAATCTCCAGCTACCGATCTTCGCCGGAAACTACCGTCAGCCGCCGCCTCCGCCTACGGCCGCCGTTAAAATTTTTCGATCGGAAAAATTCCTATGTCATTGGGAAGCTCTTCTCGTGCTCGTTCTCCCCTTAAAATTTCAAGCAAAAATTCCTCCGTAAAGGCCGTCAATTTGCGGTCAAAGTTTTTGGATCTAAGATATTTTTTGTCAACCACCGATCTTCTCCTTTATTTTTCTAGCGATTTCGGGAGAATCACTCCAAGCTGAGGACACCATAGGATTCTACTCACCGAGACGCACTCTCCGCCGGTCACTTTCGCCAGAAACGGCGAGCTTTTGCTGACGAAATCTTTCTGGCGAATGGCAGGCTGTCGTGCTCGCAGCTTGACCATGGCGGGAGATGTTTGCTCTCTGCTCAGCAAGGAAGAGGCCCGAAGTTCTGGCCCAGCGTCGCGATCCAAGAGCCCAGGTTAGCTAGCCCGCCAGAGTTCGCAGCCCAATAGAGAAGGCCCAGTCGTTGCCTAGCGAAAGAGGCCCAGAGTGGATGGCCCGAGGAGCCCAGATCCTTTTTGGTCTAGCACGCGGGTCGCACGCCAGCCCGCTCGGCCCGCTCCCCTCAGCATGCAGCCCGCGCTCCAACCCGCTTCAGGCCCGCGTCCAACCCGCGTTGTGGCCCGCATCAGCACAGGTGCCTAGCCCGCGTAAAGCCCATCCGACCCGCGTTCTCTATCCTTCCACCAGGCCCAACATGGAGAGGCCATGCGTGTCTAGTTAGCCTAGGGTGGCCCATTTTCGCCCTTTAATGCCCTCAGAGTGGCCCAACAAGCACCAAATTGCTCTAGCTCGAGTCTAAATGGTCTAGAAGTGGTCCAAACCGGCCTAGCTCAGTCCAACAGCCCCAATTCATGCCCAAGACTAATTCGGGAGGATTCAACACGGTCGGGAAGGTAAATTTAGGTAGCATCGTGATGAATGTACGACGCTCATTTAAATTATGGACCGGAGGATTTTTAATTGGTGAAAATGGAAAAAATTAATTATTTTATTCGTGGAGAAATATTTAGTTTATTCATGGATAATTATTTGATTATTTGCGAAGATATTGGATTTTTTCGTGAAGGTATTTGGTTTATTCGTGGGAATGTTATTTGTTTTATTCGGGGAATTATTTGATTATTTGCGGAGATATGGGATTTGTTTGTGAAGGTATTTGGTGTATTTGTGGGGATGTTATTTGTTTTATTTGGGGAATTATTTGATTATTTGTGGAGTTATTTGATTTATGCATGGAGAATATTTGGTTTATTTGTGGAAAATATTTGCTTTATTCGTAATATTTGGTTTATTCGTGGAATTATTTGTTTTATTCGTGGCGAAATATTTGATTTATTCGTGGTGATTATTTGATTAATTCATGGAGATTATGCGGTTTATCCGTGGAGAATTATTTGATTTATTCGTGGAAATTGATTGTTTATTCGTGGAGGAACATTTTAGTTTGTCCGAGAAAAAATTATTTGATTGAGGATATTAAGTGATTGTGCATAATAAATGTGCACTGTGATTTCGAATCGAGGATATTATGTTATTGTGCTTATTGTGTGTCCGGTGTATTTATCAATTTTCCATCGGTGAGCTTGAGGACATGGATTAAATTTGCATAATTGGATATCATGATATATTTGGACCTCTTATATGGATTTTCATGTGAAACTGTAGAATTTTGTTTGATATGATTATTCATAATTTTACCCGAGCATGTCTTAAATCAAGAAGATGGTGATGTTTGTATTCGATCTCTTGTATTTCTTGCGTGGAGCTTGGTATTGGGAGTAATTCATTTGAATTTTCGTTTGGTGAAATTGTTTAAGGGTTGTTCGTATCTGAGGAGTATGGTTTGTGGTAATCGCTTGTTGAATTCATAGTTTTGTAGAATTCTGGTCGATGTTGCCTTTGAGTGGGTATTTATGTGATTTCATATCTAGATAAGGAGACTTGTTTGTGGATTGAGGTTTTGTATAAAAGTACGTGCAGCAATTCGATTGTTTTGATTTATTCATCTCTTGTTATTATTGCTATCGGAATTGCAAACTGGATGATGGAGATAAAATACGACTAATGGTATTTTTTGAATTCTTGCTGAGGAAAATACATGAACATTTATACACACTGCTTGGTTGCGGTGGGGAGTGGATAACGGGGACTAAACGACAAACGCGGGTCGTCATGTACAAACAGGAAATGGAGGTCGAAAAATATATTTGATATTTTTTATTATTATCTCGTTCAACGTAATTATGCATTCGGTGACACTAACGAAAATGATCGATTACTATTCCATCTTGTTGTGTTTGGTGTGTTTTTCCTTTGACCTCAGTGGCAGGTTGTTCGAGTGAAGAAAAAAGTCCCTCATTTTTTGAACATCCCGCGATAGAGGTGGGTGAGTGGTCACTTGTTTAGAACATCCCTTGGGGTGGGCAAGTGGTCGAAAAAGTCCTCGCCTCCGGGGAGGACGACTGCTTTGTTTCGAACATCCCTTGGGGTGGGCAAGTGTCAAGACCAAAGTCCCTCGTTTTTGGAACATCACGTGATAGGGGTGGGCGAGTAGTCGCTTGTTTAGAACATCTCTTGGGGTGTTCAAGTTGTCAAAAAATCCTCGCCTCTGGGCAGGACGACTGGTTTGTTTCGAACATTCCTAGGGGTGGGCAAGTGTCAAGACCAAAGTCCCTCATATTTGGAACATTCCACGATAGGGGTGGGCGAGTGGTCACTTGTTTAGAACATTCCTTGGGGTGGGCAAGTGGTCGAAAAAGTCCTCGCCTCCGGGCAGGACGACTGCTTTGTTTCGAACATCCCTTGGGGTGGGCAAGTGTCAAGACCAAAGTCCCTCGTTTTTTAAACATCACGTGATAGGGGTGGGCGAGTAGTCGCTTGTTTAGAACATCTCTTGGGGTGTTCAAGTTGTCAAAAAATCCTCGCCTCTGGGCAGGACGACTGGTTTGTTTCGAACATTCCTAGGGGTGGGCAAGTGTCAAGACCAAAGTCCCTCATATTTGGAACATTCCACGATAGGGGTGGGCGAGTGGTCACTTGTTTAGAACATTCCTTGGGGTGGGCAAGTGGTCGAAAAAGTCCTCGCCTCCGGGCAGGACGACTGCTTTGTTTCGAACATCCCTTGGGGTGGGCAAGTGTCAAGACCAAAGTCCCTCGTTTTTTACACATCCCGCGATGGGGGTGGGCGAGTGGACGCTTGTTTAGAACATTCCTTGGGGTGGGAAAGTTGTCTAAAAAGTCCTCACCTCCGAGCAGGACGACTGCTTTGTTTCGAACATTCCTTGGGGTGGGCAAGTGTCAAGACCAAAGTCCACTCGTTTTTGGAACATCCCACGATAGGGGTGGGCGAGTAGTCACTTGTTTAGAACATTCCTTGGGTGGGCAAGTGGTCGAAAAAGTCCTCGCCTCCGGACAGGACGACTGCTTTGTTTCAAACATCCCTCGAGATGGGCAAGTGTGAAGACCAAAATCCACTTTTTTTTGGTACATCCCGTGATAGGAGTGGGCAAGTGTTCGATCCTAGTGTTGGGTAGGTGAAGACATAGAGCCTATTGGAGACTTTGGAGGCAGGTCGATGATCTACTTGGTTTCTATTTGGTTTCGATTTTATCATATTTATGTCTCTGACCTCAGTGGCAGGTCGATGAAGTCTTCGGGGAAGGCCCCGATGATGGAAGCTCGTGCCAACTTGCTGGAGCAAGGGAACTCGAGCAAAAGGAAGCCCCTTATCAAAGGGAAACAGCAGCCTGCCAAAGTTTGGAAATTTACCGGCAATTGCCACAACTGTGGAAAGCCGAACCATATGGCAAAAGACTGCAGGAAGCCTAAAAAGGCTGGGCTGAAGAAGGCACAATCTAGTGCCCTCGTTGCTGAACACGGCCCTGTGCCGAGTGAACTAACCGACATGGATATGTCGGCTGTGGTGTTTGAAGCCAATTTGGTGGATAACCCAAGGGCGTGGTACATTGATACTGGTGCCACTCGCCACGTGTGTTCCGACAAGGGGTTGTTTTCTGACTACACTCCTTCAACTGGTCGGAAGCTCCACATGGGCAACTCCTCCTCGTCTGATGTGGCTGGAGTTGGCATCGTGGTGCTGAAGTTGACTTCTGGAAAGGATTTGAAGCTTAAGGATGTGCTGCATGTCCCAGACATCCGCAAGAATTTGGTCTCCGGATCTCTTCTTGTAGAGCATGGTTTTAAGTTGGTGTTTGAAGCTAAGAAGTTTATTCTTAGCAAGTTTGGTACTTTCCTTGGTCGTGGCTATCTCGACAATGGTTTATTTAAAATGAATGTAATGGCTGTGAGCCGTGTAACCGTTTCTACTGATAATGAAAATCGTACTTCTGTTTATATCGTGGAGTGTTCTGTTTTATGGCATATTAGATTAGGACATGTGAATCTAAATGCAATTAAACGGTTGATGAACTTAGAATTAATTCCTAATTCTAAAATTGAATCACACAAAAAATGTGAAATTTGTGTTGAAGCCAAAATGGCTAAATTGCCTTTTCACTCGGTGGAAAGAAATACTGAACCGTTGGGTTTAATTCATACTGATGTATGTGACTTGAAGTTTGTGCAAACAAGAACGGGTAAAAGATATTTTATAACTTTTATTGATGATTGCACAAGGTTTTGCTACTTATATCTTTTAAGAAGCAAAGACGAGGCTGTGGAAGCTTTTAAAAATTTTAAGATCGAAGTTGAAAATCAACTCAGCAAAAAGATTAAAATAATCCGAAGTGATAGGGGTGGGGAGTATGTAGCTCCTTTTGAACAAATATGTTCTGAATATGGCATAATTCATCAAACGACGGCCCCCTATTCTCCACAGTCAAACGGTGTTGCTGAACGCAAAAACCGGACTTTAAAAGAAATAATGAATGCCATGTTGATAAATTCAGGGTTACCCCAGAATATGTGGGGGGAAGCTGTTTTAACAGCAAATCATATTCTGAATAAAATACCACCTAAAGGAAAAAATGAGACTCCTTACGAATTGTGGAAAAATCGTAAGCCGTCTTATAAGTATCTGAAAGTGTGGGGGTGTTTGGCTAAGGTTTCAGTACCTGAACCAAAACAAATGAGAATTGGACCAAAGACGGTCGATTGTATTTTTATTGGATATGCGTACAATAGTACTGCATATAGATTTCTGGTTCATAAATCAGAAAATCTGGAGGTATCGGTTGGTACCACTATCGAGTCGAGAAATGTTATATTCTTCGAGAATATTTTTCCTCTGAAGGAAAGAGCAGAATCTAGTTCTAGCAAAAGAACGTATGAAACTGCTAGCGGTTCTGTACCAGATGGTACTGAAGATAAAGAAGAAGAACCGAGACGTGGTAAAAGGGTAAAAATGGCAAAAACGTTTGGACCGGATTTTATTACGTATATGTTGGACGATGAACCGAGTTCCATTAAGGAAGCTCTGTCTAGCCCAGATGGACCACTCTGGGAAGAGGCTATAAATAGCGAAATCGAGTCCATTATACAAAATCATACTTGGGAGTTGGTTGATCTCCCTGCGGGTTGTAAATCTTTAGGATGCAAGTGGATCCTAAAAAGAAAATACAAAGCTGATGGAACGATTGATAAGTTTAAAGCAAGATTAGTGGTCAAAGGCTTTAAACAAAAAGAAGGGTATGACTTCTTTGATACCTATTCACCTGTTACGCGTATATCGTCTATTAGAGTGCTTCTCTCGATTGCTGCTTTGCACAATCTTGAGATTCATCAAATGGATGTCAAAACGGCATTCTTGAATGGTGAATTAGAAGAAGAGATTTACATGGAACAACCCGAAGGATTTGTAGCACCTGGACAAGAGAAAAAGGTGTGCAAATTGATCAAATCCTTGTACGGACTTAAACAAGCTCCGAAACAATGGCATATGAAATTTGATGACGTAATGTTGTCAAATGGGTTCAAAATCAACGAATGTGACAAATGTGTTTATGTTAAGAACACATCAAACACATATGTAATTGTATGTCTATACGTAGACGATATGTTCATCATGGGGAGTAGCCATGAAGTGATCATGGATACGAAACGTATGTTGAAAAGAAATTTCGACATGAAAGATATGGGTGTAGCTGATGTAATTCTTGGAATAAGAATTATCAGAACCCATGATGGAATTGTCTTGTCACAATCTCATTACGTAGAGAAAGTGCTCAAGAAATTCAAAGCCTATGACGGTCCTCTGTCTAGAACACCCCTTGATCTTAGCTTAAATCTGGAAGCCAATAAAGGTCAACCAGTTGCTCAATTGGAATATTCAAGGATAATCGGGAGTCTAATGTACTTGACGAACTGTACACGACCAGACTTGGCCTATCCGGTGAATAAGTTAAGTAGATTTACGAGCAATCCCAGTCATGAGCACTGGAATGCTTTGAAAAGGGTACTGAAGTACTTAAAGTATACCCTTGAATACGGGCTAAAATACTCGAGATATCCAGCAGTACTTGAAGTGTACAGTGATGCTAGCTGGATATCGGATTCGAGAGATTCTCACTCCACAAGTGGATATGTCTTCTGTATCGGAGGAGGAGCTGTTTCGTGGAAGTCCACAAAACAAACTTGTATAGCTCGGTCAACCATGGAGTCGGAGTTCATTGCTTTAGATAAAGCTGGTGAATAAGCCGAGTGGCTTCGAAACTTTTTATCCGATATTACATGTTGGAATAAACCTTTGCCGCCTGTGATGATTCACTGTGCTAGCCAAGCCGCTATAGGAAGGGCGCAAAGTAACATGTATAACGGTAAGTCTAGACATATTCGTCGTAGACATAATACCGTTCGACAATTGATCACAAATGGTATTATTTCCATTGACTACGTAAAGTCTAAGGAAAATTTGGCTGATCCTTTTACTAAAGGATTGAATAAAGATCAATTGGGAATACTGCTAGAGGGAATGGGATTAAAAATCCACAATGAAAAGAATGATCATAGTGGTAACCCTACCTTGCTGAATGGAGATCCCATAAACTTGGTTCAAGGGGAAAACTAAACTATGAAAATTCAGCTGAGCACTTGGAACATTAGAATGTCCAAATCTATTCCCTAAAGCAATCCAAGTGCAAGATAACCTGTTGATTGTGGTGAGGGTAATTCATCTGGACTTTTAATGAATCCCTAACCTTTTAAAGGTAGAGTACTACAGGATACTCGTGATAGGGAGGTCACATATATAAGTGTGAAGTGAGGGCCGCTTCAATTGTAAATACTTATGAATCCAAAGCGTTGTCCATGGCCAAAACGGACACAACAATAGAACGGAATGGAGTTAAGGCTCTATTGTGTGAATGTCATTGTCTTGGGGTACACTATGGAGGAATAGTTCAAGGCACTATGTCCACTAAGCCGCCAGTACATCCGATGATGTTTACTAAGAGAGGTTCAAAGCCACAAGCTACCTTTTCTGATTCAATAGAGTCTTGTGAGGATTGAGCACAAGAGTCTGCATACATGCATACATTTGATTTCCACTCATGTGGGGGATTGTTGGAAAAATCAGTTATAAAACTTGGGTTTGACCCGGTTTTGACTGAATTTTAATGGCTAAATATTTAATTTGGGTTGAATTAAATATTGTAGAAAAATTCTACCTTCCGAGTTGATATTTGTGGTATATTTATTTTCTCAAAACTGATTTTCGGTGAGTAAGAAATAAATTGTTGAAGTTAGCCATAAAAGGGCACGTAAAACGTTGGTTGTGGGATTTGAAGGGTCAAGAGTCATTCCCACATTGGACTCTTAAATCTCTTTATTATAATAAAGAGAGTTGGAGAGGTTACAACAATCACAAAGCTATGTACCAAGTGTTGGTGTTGTTTTCGGCCACAAGCGCGCACGCACGTGCACCCGCCCGCCGGTCGGCCGACCGGATCGGGCTTGGGCTCGGGACCGGGCCTGGGACTTGGGCCTTGGTCCTTGGTCCTTGGTTCTTGGTTCTTGGTTCTTGGTTCTTGGTTCTTGGCAATTTGACTTTGGGCTGGACTTGGGCGGTTGGGCTTGGGCCTTGGGCCCAATCACTATATATCTTTTTGCTGCAAATTTATTTGCAAGTTTAAGCCCAACTGAAAAATCCAATTCTAGATTTGGACTCGGGTTTTGACCCAACCCGAGTGAGACCTCTCCAGGTACAATGAACCTGGACACATGTCTGTTCATGTGTAGTAACACCTGGTTAATGGCTGGTGTTAGCACCTGGTTAATGGTGGAGTAACACCTGAAACGTTTTCAGGTTAATGGTGCCTATTATTTCTGCCTTAAGTGGCAGATGTGACTGTTGGTTTCCCTCAACAAGTGGAAGTCCTATAAATAGGACTTAGAACTGCAGCGGAAAAGAGATAACATTTTTCATGCATTCAGAATACTCTCAAAGCCTCACGCATCATATCATAGTGCTCAGTTCTCGTCTTCGTTTTCGTTCGCTGGAACTCTGAAGGCTGGTGTGCTACAGTTTCCGAGTGTATTGCCGTTGTATCTTTGGGGACATTACGCACAGATTCGTCAGCACTATACGGCGTATTTGTCTTGCGGAAAGATTTCAATTGCCTCGGCTTTCAATCTGTCCGCGTTCGAGTTGTAATTTTTCTTTTGCTTTAGTTCTTCTTGTACGAACTGAACACTTCAGTCAGTTCATAGGTTCCCGTTGTAATCAAAACAGAATTTGTGTAACAAATCCATCCTCGTATGATCTGTTGTCGTGAAAGCTTTTCACCTCCACGTGCATAGGCTTAAATATGCTCTTAACACTTCTGTGGTAATAAATGCCATTAATACATCATTACTTTTTAAAGGATCACATGAAAGTTAAATGAAATTCTCCGCGTAGCTCTTCTTGATGGCATAACACGAATACATAAATGTTTTTCCACTTTGTAACACATGTTGGCTATTGGCTATATTGCTTATTTCCCGGTGCAACGCACAGGCATGATCTTAGTCAACAAATAAATGTAAAATGAGAGTAGTACATTTAAATCAATATAGATAGACATTACGAGGGATGCCAGGAACAAGAGAGAATGTGCATGCAAAAAAATTAAAAACGAAATCAAAACACATAAAAACATTGTTCAACCGAAGCCCACATAAGTTCACTAGTACAGTACATAATAAAGCGCCTGTATCTGCATACTGCAAGCAACATAATCCAGATACTAGTATTAAACATAATTTTCATAAATCAACTCAAGAAGCTCAATCTCCAGTGTCTGCATCCAGATTCTTTTTACCATGTCTTAACAAACAGGTTGGTGCTTCTTTGTCCTAGCAAGTTCTTCGCATGCACCTCAGATGGGAGTTTATTTTGTAGCTACTTTTCAGCTCGCTTCAGTGCTTTGCTTCTACCTGCATCAAAGAGAATAGCTCATATTATTTTTACCCAACAAGAACAAGTCTCATGTGTATCAGTAACTATAGCACAAAAAAATACAAAAAGAAACATAAAGGCAAGAATAAATTACGCATGTTTATTTTGGTCAAATATATTCCGAAGTTAGTTTCTGTCATAAACGCAACTCAATACCGCGTCCAATTAGAATGCATTTGGTGATGCCCCGGACAGGCTCTGTGGGTGCAGCTTTTGCCATTGGGTTCACAGGAGG
>BKCP01007515.1:470666-511766 GCA_008636005.1 Striga asiatica
TAAGTGTTAGAAAGAGAAGAAAGTGTTCTTCATAAAACTTCAAGAAAGAGTTCTTAAAATTCCCAAATAAAATTCATAAATATTCCTATACAAGAAAACCGAGTCTTTTCTACTAGCGAAGGAAAGTCGTCGGAACCGGGCTTCATAGGGTGGATACGTTTAGAGGGAAGACACTTGGATTCCTCTAGCGAGTAACCTCAAGTCGTTGAAGTTACAACCGGGAACCGATTCCCTCATCCATCATCAATAGTGAAGGAGTTCAAGAAATTCGGTAAATATTTTTACTAGTATTTACTTTATAGTAACAAATCAAAATTTGTATATGATGCATGTTTTAAAGATGACGATCAGTTAATTTGCAATTAGTATGTACGGGTGTTGTATTTATACGATAAATACTTACTTTAAAAATTTTAAATTCCGCTGCGTACAGCCCGTACATTACTATCGAACCCAACATTTAGAACATCTCTTGGGGTGTTCAAGTTGTCAAAAAATCCTCGCCTCTGGGCAGGACGACTGGTTTGTTTCGAACATTCCTTGGGGTGGGCAAGTGTCAAGACCAAAGTCCCTCATATTTGGAACATCCCACGATAGGGGTGGGCGAGTGGTCACTTGTTTAGAACATTCCTTGGGGTGGGCAAGTGGTCGAAAAAGTCCTCGCCTCCGGGCAGGACGACTGCTTTGTTTCGAACATCCCTTGGGGTGGGCAAGTGTCAAGACCAAAGTCCCTCGTTTTTTAAACATCCCGCGATGGGGGTGGGCGAGTGGACGCTTGTTTAGAACATTCCTTGGGGTGGGAAAGTTGTCTAAAAAGTCCTCACCTCCGAGCAGGACGACTGCTTTGTTTCGAACATTCCTTGGGGTGGGCAAGTGTTAAGACCAAAGTCCACTCGTTTTTGGAACATCCCACGATAGGGGTGGGCGAGTAGTCACTTGTTTAGAACATTCCTTGGGTGGGCAAGTGGTCGAAAAAGTCCTCGCCTCCGGACAGGACGACTGCTTTGTTTCAAACATCCCTCGAGATGGGCAAGTGTGAAGACCAAAATCCACTTTTTTTTGGTACATCCCGTGATAGGAGTGGGCAAGTGTTCGATCCTAGTGTTGGGTAGGTGAAGACATAGAGCCTATTGGAGACTTTGGAGGCAGGTCGATGATCTACTTGGTTTCTATTTGGTTTCGATTTTATCATATTTATGTCTCTGACCTCAGTGGCAGGTCGATGAAGTTCGTTACGGATAGCTCAAGCAGGTTGATGGTTTTATTTGGTTTGGTTTTGTTTTTGACCTCAGTGGCAGGTCGATGAAGTTCGTTACGGATAGCTCGAGCAGGTTGATGGTACTATTTGGTTTCTATTTTGTCATATTTATGTCTCTGACCTCAGTGGCAGGTCGATGAAGTTCGTTACGGATAGCTCGAGCAGGTTGATGGTTTTACTTAGTGTGGTTTTGTTGTATTTATGTATTTGACCTCAGTGGCAGGTCGATGAAGTTCGTTACGGATAGCTCGAGCAGGTTGATGAAGTTCATTACGGATAGCTCGAGCAGTGATAGGTTGATGGTTTTATTTGGTTTGGTTTTGTTGTATTTATGTTTTTTACCTCAGTGGCGGGTCGATGAAGTTCAATACGGATAGCTCGAGCAGGTTGATGGTTTTATTTGGTTTGGTTTTTGTTGTATTTGTGTTTTTGACCTCAGTTGCAGGTTGATGGTTTTATTTGATTTGATTTTGTCGAATTCATTTTTCGACCTCATGGTAAGTCGAGTAAGTTCATTTCGAGCAAATCAGGGAGTTTATTAGCAGACCACGGTGTAGATCGATGATTTTTATCTGATTTGATTTTGTCGAATTTATTTTTTGACCTTAGTGGCAGATTGAAGAAATTCATTTTCGAGCAACTCAGGGAGTTTTATTTGCAGACCTCGGTGGTAGGTCGATGATCTTTATTTGATTTTGGTTATGTCGAATTTATTTTTCGAACTGAGAGGAAGGTCGAGGGAGTTACTTGGGACAGTTCACGGAGTCAGATTATTCAGGTCGATGGTTTTATTTGATTTGGTTTTGTCGAATTTGGTTTTCGAGAGGATAGACAGCAGGATTGAATTTTAAATTTTGAACTGAGGGGCGACAGGACGAGGTGGTCGAAAAGGTTTATATTCGAGCGAAGAGAGCTCGAACATTGTAATCGAAAAACAGCAAGACGTAAGTTCAAATTTTTAAATTCAAGACTTCGGGGGGCAGCCATTTGGTTTCTGACCTCATCGACAATCACTCGGTTTTCGATCGCATCGACGATCATTCGGTTCTCGGTCTTCGACCTTATCGGCGGTCACTCGATTTTCAATTTTCGACCTCATCGGTGGTTACTCGATTTTCGACCTCATCGGTGGTCATTCGGTTCTCGGTCTTCGACCTTATCGGCGGTCACTCAGTTTTCCATTTTTGACCTCATCGGTGGTCACTCAGTTTTCGACCTCATCAGTGGTCATTCGATTTTCGGTCTTCGACCTTATCGGCAGTCACTCGATTTTCGATCTTCCACCTCATTTGCGGTCACTCGGTTTTTGACCTCAGTGGTCATTCGATTTTAGGTTTTCGACCTCAGTGGTCAATTGGTTTTCAGTTTTCGACCTCATTGGCGGTCACTCGGTTTTCGCCTCAGCGGTCATTCAGTTTTCGATTTTCGACCTTAACGGCGGATCATTCGGTTTTCGACCTCAGCAGCCATTAGGCTTTCGGTGCTCGACCTCAGTGGCAGGTCATTCAGTTCTCGACTTCATTGACAGGTCATTTACTTTTCGACCTCAGTGGTCATTCCGTATTCATTTGGGTCACGATTCTCATTTAGAGGTTTGGTGACTTTTTGGTGATTGAAGATTTGTTCGAATTATAACCTCAGTGGCAAGATTACGAAAACAACTTGAAGAGGCATTTTACTCTTGGATCGAGTCATGCTTACTCGACCAGAGTAGGGGGGACTAGATGATATGAGATATTATATACTAGACCGATTTTTATAGATAAAGAGGGTAATATATTGAAGAATAAGCCTACACATGGGCTAGGACACGTGGTATGATGGTATTGGACAAGCCCAATTTGAGCCATAAGGTACACTCCCCCTATAAAAGGGGGCTAAGGTATCTCATTCTCCCATTCACTTTTCATTCATTACTACACACTCTCTCTCTCTCTCATTTACAAGGATTGACTTAGGCATCGGAGGCCCAACGCCGGTACCTCTCCCGGCGTTGGGTTCTTGCAGGTACGGAGGCCGTTCGAGTTGAAGGAGCCTCGGTGAAGTCCATTTCACCATTAGAGCTGATGACTGACCAGTTCGGTTTGGCTGCTTCTTTGGTCTAAGAGTGAAATGATTTATTCTTCAATTTTGGCATGATGGTTCCTTCCTTGCTTTCTCGAGCTCCATCCTTGCTCTGAAGTCATTACCTCGCTTTTATTCGGTCCTTTGTTGGGCTTTTTCCTTTTTGAATTTTGAATTTTGAATGGTTGCCACACGTCTGCACCTGTCTCGTCCAACCATCTTGTCGCCACGTGCCCGATTCAGTCCAATCGTCACTTTGCCTGGCATTTCGGAGTCCGTGCGGATCTTCTGCAGTGCGTCTCATTTACTACGAGACTGATCTTGTCCATCAGCCTTCACTTTAATACGACGATCAAATTTGACATGTCCTTTCACATATTGTTTTCGATTTGGACCATTGAACATGCCTTTGATCATGCAACTAAGATCAATCGACTCATTTGCTTCCCTTCTCCTTCCAATGTTAAAAGGATACCTTAACCCATTTTTCTAGGTTTCTCACTTCTACAAAAATTCTCACATATATTCTTGCTTTCACCCCACGTTCGAGGAGAGTTCAGTCTATTCCTGGATTTCCTGTTGCTCAATCCATCGCTGTCCATCAGAATCTTCACTTCCCTGCTACTTATCGACAATGATCCGTAAGTTTTCCCTTCTTTCCTGTTTTTTTTTAGATAACAACACAACTTACATTAACAAAGTCCCCTATTCAATTTTGTGCTACAATAAGTCAAAAAATTTCTAGAAGTACAAGAAAAATATCGTACGCTCGATGAATCATCTTTATACCCACCTGAACGAAAACTAAACAAAGATTGCAAAATCATAAGAGCCTCCTTTGTTATTTCCCCCCCTCCATGAAATCGGACTTAAACCATCCGCATCAATAGTACCAGTTACCACCATAAGGACAACTGGTTTCACAACTTTCTGCTCTGTATCATTTTCGTTCGCCCTCCATGATCTAAAGGTATAGGCGGATAACTCACATTGAGAACTTTAAACCTAATCTCATCTTCCCCATCTATCGGATAGTTTTCTCCCTCGTATTCCAAAACCCATTTAACACCACCATTAATGGTTGGCTCGAGTTCAGAGTGATTGTGACTTTTCAGGCAAGGGACATGTACATACATGTCCTCAAAAAATCCAAGTGACAATCGTAAACCATCCTTTGTCGATTCCATAAGTCGAGCAGATATAACCTCTCCCACAAACGGCCGAAACATTACTAGCCTGAATACCACCATGTGAGTGGAGGCGCCATTACTGGGAAATAGAAAACCACCTTTGATGGATTGAATATCGTACACGCTAATGCACAACCCTAGATTTTGAATAACCTTGTCTAAGAAGAGAGACTCGAGCTCTCTTCTAATGGCCTTGTCGATGGATAGGTTGAGGAGATGTGGGGGCAACCTCAGAGTGTGCTCTAATTTGCTGAGGAAAAACATCTCTTTTCAACTTGCCTCGCCGCTCGAAGTCGGAGTCACTATGTGTGTCGTGCTGCCACCTCACCGCTCCCCGCTCGCAGTCTCCACTGGCTCTTCTTTCACCGCTTGCAGTGCCGCCACCTCGATGCTCGTCGTGTTGCCGCCTCGCTGCCGCTACCGCTAGTTTGTTGAATTTTTCTGACGATAGCTGAGATACATGGAGCGGTTAACGGCTAGGGTTTGATTTTTTTTTTTTTTATTTTTTTTTTCTATCTGTTCACTTCTGCCTGCCCTTCCCATCTTCCCTGTTCTTAGTTGGCTTTTGCATGTTTGATTCACTTTTATTTTCTCATGAATTTTTTTATAAACTTCTTTTCTGATAGGCTAACACTTGTCTGCCATCTACCGCATTCCTCCGATTCTTAAATCTCCTTTTTTGATTTCCTTTTCCCCTTTTAAGATTCTGCAACCTACAATGAGGGTGACTGCAATTTCGGTCGCAATATGAGTTCTCCATCCTCCTCTGCTACCCTTAATCCACAATTTACTCATTTGAGTTCACCTTATGTGAAGGTCAAAATTGCCCCATCCTTTTCTCGAGCTGCTCCATCCTCGGTCACCTCCCGTCCTCCTCATCATCCTCTTCAACTTTGCGACGAGACTGAAGATGAGGAAGCCATCCTCCTCGCCAACCTGCCCCTTCAACCCGTAAAATTTCCATGGGTGTACCGATCCTTGGGCTACACACACTATGGCCCAAGATATGGTCACCGTGGCTCGACCACCATGCACTTTTCTGACTGCCAAGGCTTCATGGCTCGACAGTTTCTAAGCTCTATGATGTATGCCTGTAGATTGGCGCTATGTGTAGCCTCGACCCACAGATGCCTTTCACCAACCCCCAACCGGTTATTTTACCTTTTTTGAAGACCATATAAACTTAGGACTTAGGTCTTTTATTAGTCCTGCCCTTTTCGACCTCTACAATGTATTCAGGTTTCCCATAAATTAATTGTCGTCCAATTTCATCCGTCAATTAGTTATCTACGCCATCTTGTCCTACCACAGATTAGGCTGCATCGACCTCGACTTCTCCTACTATTATTTCATTGCCAAGGGCCAAAGAGTCATCTTATACCTGCAAGCTCGCGATGGGGCTCACTTTATAAACGATATGCTTTGTAATATTCCCAAGTGGAAAACTTGCTACTTTTTCGTTTGACCTGCGTGTCCTCTACCCCACGACCCGACCTGGCTAGAAACCTTCACCTGCTGGTTACCCTTACCGCCTCCTCGATCGAGCTTCGAGTCAACGAATGGAATAAATCCACAGTGATATGGGATATCGTACCTGAGGAGATAAACTGGTCAATTAGGCCAAGCGAGCCGCCTGGTCGAGCTAGGTCACAGTACAACCGGTGGTGGTCAAACATTATCGATTTAGGATAAAGAGCTTTCGACCTGGGAGACAGTGTAAGGGGTTCAGAGCAGCAAGATGAGCTAGGGTTCTCGGATGGCCTGATAGAAGCTCGATCTATATACTTGGCTGGTTGATAGATCGACCAGAAGGAACGACACGATCCAAGACAACCAATATTTACCAGGGAAGACCTCGAGCGGGTCACACCATCAAGTGGTCTAATAAAAAGGATTAAGAGACAAGAAGGAATAATGGCATAAGTAAATATTACACATGGCACTACTTGATTGGTCTACATACTGCAACTGCCTCTAACAGTGGTCAGTGCGGGTTGTACTATCGGGCAACTCAGACAACTTGGGCAGCCAGCTCACCATATCCGAGCAGCCTTCTAGAAACAGGTACCCCGTCCCTATAAATAGTGTTGTGACGTGCTATTTCTCATTCATTACGTTCTATATACTATACATTTTCTACAAATCATGTCCTACACATACTCATTTAAGCATCGGAGGCTCTTCACCGGAAAACCCCTCCGATGTAAGAGCTTTTGCAGGTCTAAGGCGTTCAACCGGCAAGGAAGCACGCGAGCAAGCCGATTCCAGCCGGTCGAGAGTCTTTGCATACCAAACAGTGTCTTCAGAAATCCTCCTTGATAACGAGCCACTTTTGTCTCATTCTGGCCTATCTCCTCGACGTTGTGCCCCTCTAACCCATGATCAAATTGGTACCCCGCACTTTTACGTTGTTGTGTGTGTTGATTGTTATTTTATGCTAATATCTCTTTTTCTTTGTTTATTGCGGAAGGACTGTTTAAACTAAAGGGGCCTCATTTCACTTCCAGCTCCAACGGGGAAAAAACTTGATCCCCTTCCAAATGAATGCTCCGGGTCCCCACCTAAGGAGCCCAGGAACTCTCGACCTAAGGAGCAAGTGACATGGGTCAGTATAAAACGACTACACGCCAAACAAGGGTCCCCACCAAAAACACATGTGTGCACCCATCGCGTCGAGGTGGTGACTCCTGAAGACGTCCCCTCCTTCGTCGACCTCCTGCCTCCTCAATTCGAGAAAATGCCCATCCCCCCACAATCACTCCGGTTGAGGCCATTCCATATTTTGACTCCAACTCCCAAGGGGCCGCAATCACTTCTTACCTCATGAAGTGCATTTCTATGACCGGGATCACTGGTGGGGGCCTGACCGAATAGGTCGAGCAGAATCTGCGGTTAAGAGTTTTGCGCAGGTACTACTCTTCCTCCTTGTGACTTAATCATGTTTTATACGTGTTTCTTTTTAGTTGTTATAATCTCTCTTTTACTCCCAGTTCCTTTGTGCCGGCGTGTCCATCCTCGACGAGAACGTCTGTAGTGCCCCATTCGTTTTATAAGAGTCGGCGTATTTTTATTTTAATTGCATTGCATTTATCTTTATTTTATTTGCTCGACTAAGTAAATGTTCGAATTTTAATCCGAATCCTTTAATCAAAAATTTGAATTAAACAGATGTCCTCGTCTATTTAATTTTCCTAATAATTTTACCCTAATCGAAAATTTTGATTAAGGAAATGTCCTCATCTTTTTAATTACTCTTGTAGCTTTCTTGTTTTTATTTATTTGCCTCAGCGTTTAATTGTCCTAAATGTTTATTTGTGTTTTGTGCTAAACGTATTATGTGTTCATATTAATTTTGTACCCAACTTCCTAAGTTTTTCAATAGTTGCCTAAGTATATATATGTGCAGCCCAAACCAAAATTCTATCACCTAAGCCTATCAGCCCCCAATCAATTCTCGGCCCAATGGCCCAAGCAACTCCCAACCCACTATTTCAGCGGCCCTAAAACCTAAGCCCTCAATTACTCCTTATTCTCAATTTTCACGCGTCGCTTACAGCAGAAATCTCTCGATCTGTGCGTGATCTCGTCTCTCTCCCTTCACGTCGGTTTTGATACGATCGGTTCCTTCAGAAAATCTCACCTCTACCCTGAGATCGACCACACCTCCATCCAGCGACCCTCCACCAGCCGTCGTCTCCTCCGACCATCGTCCGGTCGAGTTGTGGCCAACACCGTCTCGCTCGCAACCGGCCCTCTCCCGCCACAGCTCTCGAACCACCGCTAGCAAGCAGATGGCGATTGGAGCGGATTTCTGGCGAGAAGACGAACGGTGACCTGTCAACTCCGACCTCCGACCTCCAGCGACAGCGAGCCTCGATTTCACCTCTGAGCTCTGGCCTCGGGCCATCCGCCGGCAAGAGCACCAGGCCTCAACGACGGGATTTCCGGGAGAGCAGCACCAGTCCGGCGGGTTCCAGGCGCCTGAGATCGTGCAACCGAGAGCGGGAAAACGCCGGCGAAGAGCTTCAGTTCCTGACGGCTGAAGAGACCAAGCGCGGCTGTCGAAGGCTGACCCTTCGCGACGAGTCGAGCAGCCCTGCCAGCGGACGAGAGCAGACCAACAGCAGTCGGGATGCAAGAGCTTACAGCAGCGGGTTTCGAGCACCGCCTGACGAACAGAGAGGTCAGCTGAGAGCAGACGGGGCATGGTCGGGAGCAGCAGCAGGCCGGGCCATTTCCGAGAGTGCCCGAGAGCAGCCAGGAGGTTAATAAATTGAGCGTTCGGCAGCAGGGAAACGAGCCTCTTTTTCGGCTTTGTTTCGAGTCCCGAAAGAGGTAAAAAGGCTGACCTTAGATCGATCATATTGAGATTTGTTATTTTTGGGTTCGGCCTTTATGCGATTAATATGCTGAGAAGGTCCTTTGGATTGTGCTATTTTTCTACCCGGTTTGGACTGTGTTGTTTGAGGATGTTATATGCAAATTTTCCATGCATTCGGTTATGTATATCTTGGTGCTGAAACGTGTTGATCATACTGTTAGGTGTCGAGTTTCTGCCTAAATGCATTGTGTTTCATGCTTAGGAGTTAGTTTATATTGAGAGAGTTGAAGCTTGTTGTGTGGTATATATTGTGCCATGACTTTGCCCAACTTGCTGTGCTTTGTTGAGATGTTTATTTTGCTGGAAGTGAGCATTTTTCAGAGCATTTGAATCAGTTGTAAGGTATAGATATTCATGGATAAGTTTAAGAGAAAGAAGAAAATGAAGGGGCTTTATTGTGTATGATCTTGTGCATTAGTTTTGCTGAGTTTTGATACCTTTAGCATGCTGTAATTGTGACTTTTGCAGAAGTATAAAATCAATTATGTTCAGCCTGTTAAGTGCTATGATGCTTGAGAGAAAAAGGAAAGCTTTGTGTACATGGATGTATGTTGTGCTGTGATGTTTGTTTGGCCTCATTTATGAACTGATAATTGGTGTTCAGAGCCTCAAGTTATTAGTTATTATGATGTGATAAAATTTTGGTTCATGCATGAGAAAAAGAATAAGAAGAGATAAGGCTTTATTATTTGTTTTGTGTGCCTTGTTTGATTTCTTATTTGCTGAGCTTTTGTACTATATATTTCATACTGGTTTGTGAGTACGTAATATTTATGATATCAGTTCATAGGATCCTTGAATTGTTGATTCGAGCATGAGAAAAGAAAGAGGAAAGGAGAGGCTAGTATGTTGTTTTAGCCGTGTGCTTTGCCTGGTTAATTGTTATTCTTGTTTGTGTGTTATGCTTCTTGTTGTTGTGTGGTTTAATCAACCGAATCAAAACCCTTATTAATAATTAAATCCCTAATTTGTAGATTAAGAGGAGTCGAGCCATCGCCTTTGCTTGAATGTGCATTCACCATTATCAATTATCAGATGGGTGTTGATAAACCTTACCGTGTATGTTACCTTTTATAATTACTTGGCTCGATAATCAATGTATGCATGTAAACTGTTAGTCTATGAAAGGGTCTCATGTTGATGTTGTGCCAACGTTCTCCTAACTTTAGCCTGTAGAGAGGTTCTCCCGTTGATGTTGTGCCGACGGTTTAGATGTGATCACATGAGCGTAGGGCCGTTTAGGAGGTAGACTAGACGATTTGCTTACATGCTGCGATTATGATTTTAAGTCATTATATTGAATAGATTGCATGTTATTCCCACAACGAGCATGTTGGTCGCTCACTCCCACTATTTTCCTCCTTTTCATGTTAAACTGGTGGTCGTGGCAAAGGACGGACAAGTGGGGTCATTTATATGTTGTTTGTTATTATGCACTGTGTACTTGCTTCCGCTTATATTTATTATTTATTTCCAAAAACTTGTATATTGATTTTGAATAGGTTGAACTGGATACGTTTGGCTATGATTCGAGATTATGTCATTGATTTTCAGGATTTATTGTTCTGGCATAACTTATGATTCGAGATTGTGGATATTGGTTTATATCTCGTTTGATGTTATGTGTATGTTATTTAGCTTAAGTTGTGCCTTAAGCTATGTGAAAATGATTGTTTCATGTTGAGTAATGCCCGAAAAAAGGTTTTTAATTCGATAATGGATTTCGAAAAATTTATTCCTGTTTTTGAAAATTCGGTATTTTTCTTTTAAAAACAACGGGCGTTACAACGTCGGAGGCCGCAAACAAGGACTTAGTCCCTGAAGTGAAGTGGCTCAATAGACGCAAGGTCAAGTTGACATCCGAGTTGCCCAAGAGCGACCGTCGCCACAAGGATGAGATGAAGGCCAAGGAGGATGAGCTTGCGCAGGCCAAGGCTCGTCAAACGAAAGCTGAGGAGAAGCTAGACAAGGCAATCGATCAAGCTGTCACCTGAGGTCACCTAGAGGGTAGACAATTTTTCTTCTAGCTTGGTGAAGCCTTCCTCGACTCCTACCGGCAACAGGTCGTCGAAGACTTCTGCCGATCACCTTGATTCTTGGAGAAACTTGTTCCAGCGGTGCAAGATTATATGCAAATTTCCCTAAACGAGGTGTATGCACAGGTCGAGGCCCAAGGATTTACAGGCGAGGTCGACGTCGAGGCCATTGGTAAAAAGCTTCCCAATTGCCCCGTTGGTTTCGAGAGTGATCCATGTTTCCCTATATGGTGGAATGAGACCTTTGGGAAGTGTCTTCTCCGAGGTGGCCTTGTGGATAAAATTGTTCCTCTTCCCATAATGGTCCAGCCGATAACTCAGGTCACTCCTGAGGGAACCCAAGTGGTCATGGATGGTGCAGATTCTTTGACTAATCCGACAGGGGCGTCGAGCTCACACCCAACAGATGGCGAGGTCTCTCGAGCTAACACCTCCGACACTGATGCTAATGTTACTCCTTAGATGTTGTAATTTGTTCTACCACTGTTTTGAAACAATGACATTTTGTATCTTGCTAAATGGATTGCATGTTTGTGCCTAATGCTGATGTTCCTTTTGAAATGTTTGATTCTTGAAAATTTGACCAAGCGTAATTAACAGAAACTGTAACCAAGTGTCGCACCATGGTAAGTAATCCATTGCCCGAGCATGTCCAGTTTCATTACAAAATCCCCATGTTTAAGTGAGAACATAAACAATTATTCGACTTGCCACTGGGTCACCTCGATATAATATTCCTCACATTTACACCATTAGAGTATATTGTCTAATTAACCAGCTATTGCGATCATTCATCGTTACACCACATAACATGATTTTAAGTGTGTGTCAACACGACCTGCCACTGAGGTCTAAATTGTACTTCTTATTTGAAGGAGTAGTTGTTTACTCGACCCGCCACTGAGGCTATTGCGAAATTAGCTTTCTCTTTAAGCATTTCATATTCTCGACCTTTGGAATGGTGTTTAATTATTGTTCTTTCGATTGGGTGCACTGTATGTGATGTATGGGGTGTGGTTAATTAATTAGCATCTTTACCTTTTGAGGTCGATCCTCTTGGTGCCGGGTTAGGTTATACAAGTTACGGACAACTAAAAATTAAACCCCTTTGAGGGCGTACCGTTTAATATTTTTGTCGACTCTGAGACGTTTCTTATTTCTGCTATTGGAGATCGTCTGAAACTCAAAGTCCTTTAGGCTGCTGGACTAGGCCTTCACATCACCTTGGGCTCCACACCATGGTCACTGGCGGTTGTTAGTGGTCGCTAGTGCTCGGTGCTGCCCGGGTCTGCGCGTTGGTGTCTGAATGTGGCCGAGTCTGCTCGCGTCCCTGCGTGCTGCGCGTGCTGGGAGTGCCTGGTTCTTCCTAGAAGACCTATGTCTCCTTGGTTCTGCTCGCGGACGGCTGCATTGGACGCCTGGGTCGATCCCTGGAGCACTAGGACAGACGCGGATCCCACGCGGGTCACGCACATGCTAGTTGGGTTGTGCAAGTCGTTCGCGGGTCATCTGCGCACGTCTCCTAGGAGTTCGCTGGTCGGCGTGCTGTGCACACCTACAAGCTGGGAAGGTCGCGCGCGGGTCTCTGGGCACCTAGGAGCTGGAACGTGATTTGCACAGGCTGTGCAGTCTAGGACGGTGATGTACGCGGCCAGGCACGACTAAGCGCGGCTGGGCTGCGGCTATTCTCTCCAAGGTCACCGGTGGCCGTCTGACTTCCGTGGAACTTCTCCTAGATGTTTCCAATGGTTCACGGATGATCGGCGGCGACTACGGGGTTGTATATTTGCACTCAATCTACCTTGGATCATCTATTGTATGACCCGACATCCTCTCCGATAGTCTTGGTGGGCGACAAAATTGGTGATATCTCGATTGGGATTTCTAGAGAAAAAGAAGAGAAGTAGAGAGAACAAGAGAAAAGGGCGGCTCTTTTGTTTCACGTGTGATCTATATTCTCCCAACCCCAAGAAATGTAATGTATTTATAGGCTTAGGGGCCCTAAGGAGACATTAAATTGGGCTTCTTCTAGTAGGACTAGACTATAGGCGAATCCTACCAAGCATAATAAGAATAATGCAGTCATTCCACTAAACTAGTATTATTGAAATACTCCCGATTTAATTCTCAAATTACATTTGAGCTTGAACTCTAATTTACTTAATTAACCTCCCCATGTTTAAGATAAAATATTTGTTAATTAATTTAATTACTGACAAGTAAATTAATCGACTTCTTGAACCGAAGCTAGCATCGCTCATGTAAGTATTTGAAGTTTGGCATTAAGTCGACAAACTCAAGTGAAACTTGGAACCTAAATTGGATACTGGAGCCGTCTGAAACTCTAAAGGTAGTTTTTACTATGCTACTTTATTTTTATTCCCTGGTTTTATTTAATTGAATTTATTGATATGTATATTATTTGTGCAGGAGATTGAAAAGGATTCTACGAGATTCCTATTATTATTACCATGCTGAGGAACCAAAACGCGTTGGAGAACTTACTTTCTATAGCATCAGAGGACCGCATTGAAGAAATTACCTTATTAATGATAACTTACAAGTGAGTGAAGAAATCAAGAAGAGCAAGTCTTGGGATCTCAGATGTAGCTATTATGGGATTAAATATTGCAAGGGAAACATACCATGTGCATGAAGATATAAAAGACACTTGCATAAAGGCTTGGAACGCAGTTTTTCAGAGAGATTAATTTTATTTTATTGAGTGCGAAGTGTTCTTATAGAGGGGATCGGGGATTTATTTTTATTTTCGTGAGTGTGGAGACGAAACCTTGTTCTCGATCTCATTGAGCTTAAAAATATATTCATTTGATTTGTTAGCATAGGTGTACGGGAGGAACACTTAGAGAAACTTGAGGGATTCAAGTTAAAAAAATCCACAAGGGATTTGTGGTTAAAAAAATAGTGTGTGTAAATGATTACATTGTAGGTATTAAAGAGAGAGTCTTTATTGTAAATCCTAAGTGTAATGGGCCAAACACACATACATACGAAAGAATTTCGAAGGGGGAGTGGGATGCTCCCCTGAAGGTTCATGTTTTTGTAGAACCTTGCTTCGGCAATTGTGTGAACTTACATTTAAGTATACTGTTTTATATACTTAGCGTAATTCTGGTATATCTTCCCAAAATTTCTATTTGCACTAGACCAGGTTTTCGTACGTATACACGAAGATCTTGAGGATATGTGAACGGGCAACCATGTATCATGATGGTGGATCCATGTTTAGGCCTCCGCAATTGGATGGCTCAAATTATTCTTACTGGAAATCCATGATGACGATCTTTTTGCGATCGTCTTGAAAAGGTACATGGGAAAGTGTGAAAAATAGATGAACACATCCAGTCACAAGGCAAGCACCTGACAGTGGAAAAGAGACCTCATCGGCGGTGATACTTAAGCCAAGAGATCTATGGTCAGATGCTGAAAGACTGCAAGAAGAAGCAAACTTTCGAGCCTTGTACGCAATTCTTATGGCAGTTGATCAGACACGGCGTAAGATGATAGTTCAGTGTACAACTGCAAAGGATGTGTTGTGAAAATGGATTTCACCCGGGCTCCTTCAACTCGAACGGACTCCGTACCTGCAAGAACCCAACGCCGGGAGGGGTCCCAGCATCGGGCCTCCGACGCTCAAGTCAATATCACTCTAAAACTCCAAATCCCCAGAGTATAATTATGAATGTAGAGAGAATGAAGTACCTTAGCCCCCTTTTATAAGGGAGTGTACCTTAGGGCCAAGTTGGGCTTGACCAATGCCATCATACCACGTGTCTTAGCCCATGTGTTGGTTTATTCCCCAATATATTCCTTTTTATCCATTAAAACCGGTCTAGTATATAATATCCATATCATCTAGTCCCCCCCACTCATCCAACAGTGAAATGCCTCTTCGGGCTGTTTCCGTCAGCCTGCCACTGAGGTTATAATTTGAATAAATCTTCGACCACCAAATAATCACCAAACCTCCAAATGAGCACCAGGACCCCAACGACCACTGAGGTAGAAAACCAAGTGACCCCCCACTGGGGTCTAAAATAGAATGACCCTCCGTTAGGGTCGAAAATTGAGGACCCGCCACTGGGGTCGAACACCAAAATTCGAATGACCACTGAGGTTGAAAATCGAGTGACCCACCACTGGGGTTGAACACCGAAAGTCTAACGACCACTGAGGTCGAAAATCGAGTGACCCGCCACTGGGGTCGAACACCGAAAGCCGAACGACCACTGAGGTCGAAAATCGAGTGACCCACCACTGGGGTCGAACACCGAAAGCCGAACGACCACTGAGGTCAAAAATCGAGGGACCCACCACTGGGGTCAAAAACCAAAAGTTGAACGTCCACTGAGGTCGAAAATCGAGGGACCCGTCATTGGGGTCGAACACCAAAATTCGAACGACCACTGAGGTCAAAAATCGAGTGACCCGCCACTGGGGTCGAAAATCGAATGACCCTCCGCTGGGGTCGAAAATCGAGTGACCTGCCACTGGGGTCGAACCTTGATTCCTAGAGTAGATTTCTATGCTCCTCATTTTGCAATGCCACTCGTCATTTGCTATCTCTCGACCTTCTTACATGGACTTCCATGATACTTTGATAGATTTTCACGATCCTTCTCCGAAGTCTTGAATTTGAAAAATTGAACTCACGTCTGCTGTTTCTCGACCACCATGTTCGAGCTCTCTTCGCTCCGAGATAAACCTTTTCGATGACCTTGTCCTGTCACCCCTCAGTTCAAAATTTGAAATTCAATACTGCTGTTTATCTTCTCGAAAACCAAATGTCCCCACACCACCCTGAAGTCGAAAGCCAAATTCGACAAAACCAAATCAAATGAAACCATCGACTTGAACAACCTGATTCCGTGAACTGCTCCAAGTGAACTCTCTCGACTTGCCACTGAGGTTGAAAAACCGAATTCGACTAAACCAAACCAAATAAAACCATCGAACTGCCACCGAGGTCGTTGAATAATCTCCACAAATTTCTCCAAATGAACTCCCTTGACCTGCCGCTGAGGTCGAAAAATAATTCGACATAATCGAAATCAAATAAAGATCATCGACCTACCACCGAGGTCCTCGAATAATCCCTTCAAATTACATCAGATGAACTCCATCGACCTACCACTGAAGTCGAAAGCCAAATTCGACAAATTCAAGTCAAATTAAAATCATCGACCTGCCACTGAGGTCCTCGAATAAACTCCTTGAATTAGTCCAAATCAACTCCATCGACCTGCCACTGAGGTCGAAAAATAAATGCATACACCAAATCCAGTAGACGCAATCGACTTGCGCGGACTATCCGTCCTTCATGTCTTCAAAGACCCCACACTAGGATCGACCACCCATCCCGAAAGCTTTAGTCAATATTGGATGGATTTTTGTCGCCGAACACATGCCAACCCTCAAAGGAGTGGTCGATACACGTGACCACCCAGCCTCACGGCCTTAGTCATCGTGGATTTTTATCGTCGAACACATGCCCACCCTCGAAGGAGTGGTCGATATATGTGACCACTCAGAGTCACGGCCTTAGTCATGGTGGTTTTTTGTCGTCGAACACATGCCCACCTCGAAGGAGTGGTCGATACATGCTACCGCCCAGCCTCACAACCTTTGTCATGGTGGATTTTTGTCGTCGAATACATGCCCACACTCGAAGGAGTGATCAATGCATGAGACCACCCAATCTCACGGCCTTAGTCATGGTGGATTTTTGTTGTCGAACACATTGCCCATCCTCAAAGGAGTGGTCGAGACATGCAACCACCCAGCCTCACGGCCTTAGTCATGGTGGATTTTTTTTCCTTCGAACAGCTTGAACACTTCGACCTGCCACTGAGGTTGAAAAGAAACACACCAAACACCACAAGATAGAGTAGTAATCGATCATTTTCGTTAGTCCCATCATTTAGCATAGTCATATCGAACAGTATAAAAAAATCAGGCATATTTTTCGACCTCCATTTCCTGTCTATACACGACGACCAGAGTTGTTGTTTGCTCCATGCTTTCCACTCCTCACCATAACCAATATCCAGTCTACATGTTCATGTATTTTCCTCAGCAAGTATTCAAAAAGTACAAATAGTCATGTTTTATCCACATCCTTCAATATGCAATTCCGATAGCCATAATAATCACGGGATGACTAAATCAAAGCAGACAAATTGGTCCACATGGTTTTATACCACACCTCAATCTTTAAAATCTATAAAAATATAATTTTTAAAATTTCAATTATATTTTTTTAACTAGAAAATAATATACAAGTATATTAAAATACTAAATATATTTTTATAATAATAAATAATAAAATGTTTTAATTATTTAAGTTAATTCGATGTACAATTATATCTATTACAACTAGTTTCTAAATACACATAATTTACCTGCTAATGTGTAAGTAGTGCACTTTATAAAACTACACGTTGCACTTTATAAAACAAACACGTTGCACTTTATTTTGGTTCGATTTACTTTTAAGAAACTCGATTATTTTGGTTTGTTGTCAGCTTTTTTTTTTTATTACAGAAATAACCATATGAACGAACTATATTATTATTATTGTTATTATTATTATTACTATTATTATTATTATTATTATTTTTTTTTGCCAAAACGATAGAGAGATTATCATATAACTCAAAGGGGACATAGTCCTAATACAATGTACATAACATAAATCTAAACCGAAATAGAAACAGTGGGAGACACACCCGAGAGTGGTCTAGAGCCTCAACAAGAGGACAAACAACAACAACAGAAACAATCCAAGGTGCAAATTCCCTTCTATTGCCAAAGCCTAGCAAGGGAACTTAGTCCTGAAAAAAGAACTAAAATCTAAAACAATACAAGATCAAAGACCATTGGCTGAGGAGAATTGAATCCAATCTGATTGAGCAATTCTAATCACATTGGCTTCTGGAATGAGGGAAGCTTGAAACACCCACAAGTTCCTCGACTTCCAAAGCCACCAAAGGATATAGGTTGATAATTGAATTCTTGCCACGGTGACTTCAGAGTAGTCAAGGGAGAAGATTTTGTACCACCATTCTTTAAAAGAGTCTGTACTGCCTTTGATTCCATGCCAAGAGACTGGTGCAATATCCAAACCCTGCAAGCTCCAAGAACAAGATAGCAACACATGA
Source organism: Striga asiatica (assembly GCA_008636005.1). NCBI lineage: Eukaryota > Viridiplantae > Streptophyta > Magnoliopsida > Lamiales > Orobanchaceae > Striga > Striga asiatica. The sequence goes on from BKCP01007515.1 coordinate 488,777, forward strand.
TCTATAGTTTTAGATGTCTCACCATAGACTGAGCAGATATGGTCAACATCAATCCTATTTTTTCTGAGCAGGCTAGCTACTGGAAGAGTACCAGTAATGCATTTCCATATAAAGTGTTTCAATTTGCCTGCAACTTTCACTTTCCAAAACCTGTATTTGACTGACTTGCTAATAGAGGAGCTGGAGCTGGTTTCTGGAATGTCTAATTGAGCAAGTTTGATTCCAGACAGAAATTTGTAAGTACTAGCAACTGAGAATTGGCCTTTCAAATCCAGACCCCAATATAGTCTGTTTGACCTGCCTCGGTGAAGAGAGGAAATATTGAGAATGGCCTCACTGTCAGTATGATCAAATACCTGCTTAACTAGCCAGTCATTCCAAGAAGTACCATTGGCATGAATAAGGTCCTTAACCCAACTGAGGTGATCTCTTGTAATAGGGATAAGTGTAGGAGATGGTTCCTGCAGATTTGGCACCCAGTTGAAGTCTTCAATTTTTGTGGCTACACCATCCCTGACTTCAGTTTTCAGCCATTTAGAAAAGAATGGGATTACCTCCATCCAACAGTTCCACATCCAGGATCCTTTTGAAGATTTGGTTGCATGTGTGATTGCTGATTGTGGGAAATATCTGTCCTTCAGGAGTCTACTAACCAGAAGTTCAGGGTGGGAAGCTATTCTCCATAGCTGCTTGCATATTAAAGCCTGATTGAACACTTGCAGGTCCAAAAACCAAGTCCTCCATCTTTCTTGGACAGAGATAGTAAGCATCACTTCTTCCAATGAATGCCTTTGGTTTGCTGGTCACCAGACTGCCACCAAAACTTAGCACAAAGCTAAGAAATTTCAGAGCAGAGAGATAAAGGAAGCTTAAAGCATGACATTGAGAAAATAGGCAAAGCTTGGACTATTGCTTTAATAAGTACTTCCTTTCCTGTAGGACTGAGAAGTTTAGATTTTCAATTCTGAAGTTTGCTTCTGACAGATGTCAATAGGTATTCAAATACTTCCTTTTTTGATTTTCCAATACCAAGTGGTAAGCCCAGATACCTGGTTGATCTGTGGGAGACTATGCCATTAAGAGCAGAGCAAATAGACTGTTGGAGAGGCTGGGGAGTATTCCTGCTGAAAAAGATGACTGATTTGCTCAAGTTTACAGCTTGTCCTGTGAAAATCCTGTATTTCTCAAGAATTGTCATAAGAACTGCAGCCTGATCCACACCTGCTTTGCAGAAGAAAATGGAATCATCTGCAAACAGTAGGTGAGAAAGTAGAGGTCCATTCTTGGAAAGTCTGAGTCCTTTGAGATGACCAGAATTAACAGCTTGCAGAATCAGAGCTGAGAGTAATTCAGCCACAATTATAAATAAGTAAAGGGACAGGAGGTCCCCTTGCCTTATGCCTCTCGAAGGCTTTACAAATCTACTAACTGAACCATTAATCTTAAAAGAGAAAGATGCAGTGGAAATGCATATCATAATCAATTTTAACAAAATCCCTATGAAAACCCGTCTGAAGCATGATTTTTTGCACACTCATCCATTCTACCCTGTTGATATGGGATATTATATGACTAAGAAATAGACCGGCCTACCGCATAGGTCGGGCAAGCTCGAAGTAGAGAAAACTGCGTTGGTCGAGGGATGATCGACCAAAAGGGAGAAGATCGAGCAGAGTAGCAGAACTGGTCGAGGATCGACCTAGTGATGGGGGGCTCGACCAGATTGAGCACACAATAGGTGGAGAGGAGTTGATAGCGTGGAGTGAACGCGAGAAGGCGCGTGGGTGGCGTTGGAAGATCCCAACGGCCTGCGTAAAAGAATAATCTCCCTCAGCTCAGAGGGACACGTGGCGAAAATACATTGGGGCAAAGCGGTAGTGGCGATATCCACCTCTGACATCTCTGACAACACGCACACTATGTGTGTACGGACGGGCAGTATGGGCAGGACAGCTCACCAAAATCCGGGCAGCTCCTAGGGCAGGTATCTCACTCCTATATATATGGGAGTGGGCCTTTTCTTGTGACTTACGATTTATCCATTCTTAACTTTGGAAAATTGAACAAACACATACTGACTTAAGCATCGGAGGCTCTTCACCAGAAAACCCCTCCGGTGTGAGAGTTCTGTGCAGGTGCGCGGCATTCTACCGGTGAGGAAGAAGAAGGTAAGTCGATTTTAAGCCGGTCGGAGTGTTTTGCGTTACCATTTGGCGCCGTCTGTGGGACTTTCGTTCGAAAAGTGGTGTGCTGAGATTTCTGAAGCTTGGTGGCTATGGCAGACGGAATTCCTAGAAGAGATTTGCAAGCATCGTTCGACGACGCGTGGACGATGACGAGGCCGTTTGGAGAAGGCCCTCCCCCGGGCTTCTCTGGACCCTCGCGTACACCGGTGACTCCGACGCCCGTTCCCCAAGGTGTAGGAGCCACGCTGGTGCAACCAGAGGCTGATGTGGGCTCAAGCCGGGCCCAGAAGACCCGTACAGCTCAAGGAGCGGCGATCCCAATGCCGCTGCAACCAGATCTGGCCGCGACGCTGTAGCAAGGAGCGGTGGCGCAGGGAGCAATACCGCCGCCGGTGGAGGAGCCGCGTCCCGGCCAGCAGGTGGTGATGACCAGGCAGGAGATGCAGCAGATGGTGGCGAACGCGGCGGCACAAGCGGTTCAGCAGGTCACTCAAAGCCTCTCGCGAGTGGCTGCTGGACCCAACGATGGTGGATGAGGACGTGTCTAGCTATGGAGGAGATGGAGCCCTGCGAGATCGGGAGGTGGAGAGACTCGCGGAGCAGGTGAGGCAGATGCAGGCTAAGATGGATGGTCGACCTGAAAGGCGTGTTCGAGAACATCCGTTCTCGAGGGATATACTGGCTGCACCACTACCTGCGAATTTTAGGGACATGAGTTTGATGTTCGACGGGACCACTGACCCGTCGAGGCACGTAAGGGCGTTTGAGAATTTGGCTGTGTTGCATGGTTATTCTGATTCTGTTAGTTGCAGGGCATTCTTATCGACCTTGAGGGGAGGTGCGCTTGATTGGTTTCAACAGCTCCCTCATGGATCGATTAAGGACTTTAACGATTTCGCGGAAAAACTGATGACCCAGTACGCGAGTGCGGTGGCGCAGGAGAAAACGTATTTGACGCTGATGGCCATGAGACAAGGGGAGAAGGAGTTGTTGCGCAAGTATGTTGCGCGATACAATCAAACGTGTTTGGAGATCCCCACGGCCGCGGACGAGGTGAAGGCCGGGGGGTTGATACGGAGTTTGCGAGCAGGGCCCTGTCAAACATCTTTAGCCAAAACCCCTGCTCGTACGTATGATGACGTGTTGAAAAGGTGTAAGAAATATATTAATCTGGAGGAGACGGAGGCGGAGTTTGCTAAGTTGGAGGAATTGGCTAAGCCAGAGCCGAAGAGAGGAAGGGCGAGCTCACCTCGAAGGGCGTCGCCAGGTAGGAGATCGCCCAGAAGAGAGGGGCGTGGCAGGATTGATCGTGGGCGAGAGGACAGGTGGAAAGATCGGCCAGTGTTTGGAGGGAAGCAGTTCCATAATTTTACGCCGCTGAATGCAAAAATGGGAGAAGTGCTGGTGGCTATTGAGAAGAAGATCGAGGATAGGGACGTGACGTGGCTGAAATCGAGACGTGAGGGGCCGACACAACCTAGGTCGGGAAAGTACTGCCGTTTTCATAAAGATTATGGGCATACAACGAAGAAGTGCAGGCACCTCAAGAATGAGATCAAGCGCCTTATTAGGGCGGGGTATCTTAAGGAGTTAGTGTATGAAGACAAGGCAAAGGGGAAGGATAAAGGAAAATGTCGGGAAGATTCGGTGGAGCGGAGTGATCGAGATGATGATGAGGAAGAGGAGCCTCGAGGAGGAAGAGGTGATCGAGGAGGCAAAAGGAGACGAGGGAGTAGAGATCAAGGAGGTCAGGAGGATCGTGGCCCTGTGAAGAGGGGGACGATCTATATGATTTCGGGGGGCCCGACTGACGGGGACTCGAACAATGCGAGGAAGGGCCATGTTCGAGCGATGAAGAGAAAGAGAGCGGAGGTGGGGATCACTGCTCGGATGTCGGAGATAAGTTTTCGAGCAGAGGATGCAGAGGGAGTGGTGTTGCCCCATAATGATGCGCTAGTGATAACGGCGGAGGTGGCTGGTTTTGATGTGAAGCGGGTGTTCATCGATATCGGGAGTTCGGTGGATGTAATGTTTTATGATTGTTTTGTGCAGATAAACAAGAAGCTTAACCTTGAGTTGAAGCCGGTGACCACAACCTTGTACGGATTTAATGGAGACGAGGTGATGCCAATGGGAGAGGTGAGCCTATCTGTTGCCTTGAGACAGGGAGCGACGAGGAAGGTGACAATGGTGTGGTTTGTGGTCGTTGGAGCAGAATCATCATATAACATCATCATGGGAAGGACCAGTTTGAATGCGTTCCAGGCGGTCGTGTCGACGTACCACATGACGATCAAATATCTGGTGGGGGAAAACGTTGGTGAGGTCGCAGGAGACCAGCTTATCTCGAGGAGTTGTTATCAAACCACGGTGAGCAACAATAAGCAGCTCTCGAGGAAGCAAGCGAAGCTCGAAGAGGGAGTGATGAACCGACCTGGGGGCTCGAGGTCGACAGGGAGTCATGTCAAATGCTTTTATCAAATCCAGTTTGAGGGCCATGAAGCAGTTTGGACTTGAAGTGTGTCTATTCAAGAAATGAAATGCCTCATGTGCTATTATTACATTATCCATAAGCTGCCTTCCCTTAACGAAAGCAGACTGGTGATCACTTATGCAAGAGGATAAACATGCTTTCAATCTCTGAGCCAATACTTTTAACATGACTTTATAAATTACAGTACAAAGACTGATTGGCCTGAATTGGCTAAGAGAGTCTGAGTTGGGGCATTTTGGAATTAATGAGAGAATGGTCTGATTCCAGTATTTAAGAATCATACCTGAGTGAAAGAAACTGATGATAGCAGCCAGGAGATCATGTTTGACCAGTTCCCAAAAATGTTGGTAGAAGAATGAGCTCATCTCTTCTTCACCATGAGCCTTATTTGCAGGCATTTTGAATAATGCTGATTTGATTTCATCTTCTGTGATTGGTTTCAAGAGAGCTGTATTCATATTAGAGGTTATGGTTTGAGGAATCAAGTGAAGGATAGAGTCTCCACCCCAGCTGCCTTCTGATGAGAAGAGGTTAGAGTAAAATTCTGAAATGTGATGCTCTATTTCCTTCTGATTGGTCAGGGTTCTACCATGAGAGGATGTGAGTCTTGTAATTGCATTCTGTTTTCTTCTTTGAAGAGTAAACGCATGGAAAAACTTGGTGTTTTCTTCTTTGAAGAGTAAACGCATGGAAAAACTTGGTGTTTGCATCTCGTTCCTTTAGCCACCTCTGCCTAGACTTCTGCTGGCAGAACAGTTCTTCCTGCAGGTGAGCTTTGTTGAGAGCTCTCTTTGTGGATTCCCAGCTATCCCATTTGTCACCAGTTTTATCTTCATTCAGGGCTTCCAACTTCTGAGTGAGCTCAGTTATAAGTTCTTGGTTATGAGATTGGAAAGAAGAACTCCATTTCAACAGTGCAAGCCTTGTGTGTTTAATTTTCTCTTTAAGCTTGAAGAAAGGGGTTCCTGTGACTGGAGTGAACCAAGCTTGCCTAACTGTATCTTCAAAACCATCCTTGCCAACCCATCTTCTGTTAAAATTGAATCTGACTTGTTTCCTTTCTGATGGAAGTCCCATGTTGAGGATGAGGGCTGAATGGTCTGAAGAACTTCTTAGAACATTAGTCACTGAAGCATTTGGGTAATTTTGGTGCCAATCCAAAGAGCCAAAGGCTCTATCCAATTGTTCTTCCACCAATTCATCAGGAGCTCTGTTGTTACACCATGTGAAAGGGTAACCCTGCAATCTGATTTCCTCTACATCCATGCCATCAATAAAGGAATTGAAAGGTAGAAAAGTGGCTAAGCTTCTTGGTATACCTCCTTGCTTATCTGAGCTCTTGCAAATATCGTTCCAATCGCCAATAGCAAACCAGCAATTACCCCAAGAAGCCTTTTCTTGAATTAAAGCTTCCCATTAAGATATTCTGGTTATCTTGCAGGGGCTTAGGTACACAAAAAGTCCCCATTGGGGATTGCAAGAAGGAAGAGAAAATTGAACAGCAAAATAGAATTCTTTACAAACAATTTGCTGGATAACAATAGTAGAATCCCAAAATAAAGCTAAACCTCCACTTAGACCAGTGGGATCAACAATAGAAACTTTATCTGCATAACCTAACTTAGAACTTATAGATCTTACAAAAGATTTTTATTTTTTGGTCTTAGAAAGGAAGAAAAAATGTGGGTGATGAGCTTTAATCAACTCTCGCATTTGGGAAATTGTAGAGGGCCCACCCAGCCCTCTACAATTCCACACCACAGCTAACATTTGTCATGGTGGTGCAATTCAAGGCTGGCATCCCCCACCTTCTTTGCTGGCAACTTACTCTTTTTAGGTGCTGACCGGTTCAATGTGTTGTGTTGTTGAGAGAATGTGTTATTATTATTATTATTATTATTATTATTATTATTATTATTATTATTATTATTATTATTATTATATATATATATATATATTTTACGTATGATGATTGCACATTAGCATTAGACGAATTGCATTTTAGCAATTAACTGATTGCACAATATATAACAAAACTCGACCAAACTAGATTTTTTAAAATTTTATATTTTTTGGTTCGATTACATGATTTTCTCTTAAAAAATATCGGTTACAATTCACATATATAATAATGCAGTATTATTCACTTTCTTTATCATTACAATGCATTTAATATATTTTTTTGTAAATTATATATTTGACCCATGTACTAAACTGAAATTTATTAAAATTTCTAAAATTGCATTTACGCCCCTGAAACCTATCAAATTCTCAAATAGAGGCCCAATTCATATATACCACTGACGCACCATTCACCTCACCCATCAACCGCCGGCCGCCCACCCATCCCCGACGGCCGGTTATACGCCGCCGGAGAACAACCTTGAACATGGCCCCGACGACTGGTTGCGCCGCCGCCATCTGAATATGAATAAAATTCCGACGATGTGGTTTCAAGCGGTCTGTGGTAGGTTGTCGGACATGTTGGATAGCGTGTACGCCGGTGGAGACGACGACAGAGAGTCCGGTGTGTTCAAGAGTGTACGGAGTCGCCGGAAAACAACTCGTTGAAGCAGGTGGTCGGAGATGGCGTGACTGGCGGCGGCTGTGGGCTATGGCAGATCTGGTCTGAATGTTGGCAACGAAGGGACCTTCGGGACTGTTGCGGCGGTGGTTTGGTGGCGGATGTCGGGGGTTGCCGACGGAAATGAGGTGTGGGCACTGTGTGCTGCCCGTTTTATTTTTCGTTTTTTTTTTCTGTGTCTGTGTGTGATTAATTTGTCAGTGAGTGAGAGAGATGAATTTCCAGGCGATGAGAGGGCGGCGGCTCACCGGTTGCAGGCGGTGGGGTGTATGTGTGCCTGTGTGTTTTGGTGTGTGTGAAGTGATGAATGCGTGTGTGTGTATCTGATGGGAGACAGATATTAGGGTGGTTAGTTGTGGTGGGACCCACTGGGAGAGATATTTGAGGTGTTGACAAATTTACCCTTAATTAGTAGTAAATGGTATATATATGACCACCATATATCAATTTATTTACGATATTACCATCCTATATTTGACCATGTTTATTAAATTTTGACTTCATCATCACCATTAAAATAATAAATCGAATGATATAGATTCATTCTTATTTCTTTCACTAAACTCCGGTGAGAATGGTTCTCAATGAAAAAAATAAGAATACATCTCAGTCATTAGATCGGATGATCCGGCGGATATAAAAAAGTCAAAATTATACATTCATTAAGGACAATGTGGTATTTTTCTGCACCAAAAAGTGGGCCCCACCTAACACATCACATATCCCTATATCTCATTCACTTTCTTTCTCTCTCATGGACCACGACCTCACGTAACCCTCTTTCTCATTCAATTTCTCTCTCTCACACACACCTCACACACCCATAACCCAGCCGAAAATACCACGACTATTCCGTCCACCCGACGCCCGCCGGCACACCCCGCCACTGCCGGAGCCAGCTGATGCATCACCACCATCGTAGCATACTCGCCACCGCCATCCAACCACGCACTCGCCCTCTCCCGCAAAAAGACCGGCCGACTCATCCCGCCGGCAAATCTCCGCCACTGCCGGTGATGCACCGCCATCGTCGAATCATCCCTGCCACCACCATCGGACACCACACACACTATCTCTCTCTCTCTCTCTCTCTCTCTCTCTCCCTCTCTCCCGCAAGAAAAACAGTCCCATCATTGCCTTCACGCGGCCGCCGGCTCTCGTCTCCGATGAAGCTGTCCTCGTCCGATAGCAACCGGCGACCATAGTGCACCATACGTCACCGGCGAACGGATAACCATCGACCTCCAGGCATAGTCCGATCTCCAGGAAAATCCGACCTCCTTGCCCGACCAAGTTCTGCCGCCTCTTACAGACACCAACCATCGGCCACCACCGTTGAGGTCCCGCCGGTAGTGGTTGCGTCGCAGCAAAGGAATGATGGGATATCAGTTTCGGAAATTCAAGTTTTAAATCTATGGGCTTTATCTTGTGAATTAGATAAGATTCAAGGATTTGATTGCAATTTATAAAATGTTAATGTTAACCTGGGCCAAATCTATAATTTCTGAAACTATTTATTTCTTCTACCCGATGAGTCGCTCGTGCTATTGGAATTTGGAAGTAAATAGAAAAAGGCTTCAAACTATTTAAAAAACTATTTATATCTCGTACCGGATGAGACGCTCCTGCTATTGGAATTTGGAAGTAAATAGAAAAGGCTGCAAACTCTGTATTATGGCTGCTTCATAAATGAACCCTATGCATATATATTTTTTATTTATATATTTATGATGCATTTTCAACTAAAGAAAATAATATACAATATTTAATAAACATATTAACATACTTAATATAGTCTTAATATAAATAATAAAGTAGTTTGATTATTTAGGTTAATTCGGTTGATTGATCGAATGACTACGAGTACACATTATTGTTTTTCAACGAACAATAATATAAAATATAAAATAACAAAATCATAAATATTAAATATATTTTTTATAATATAAATAATTTGATAAAATTCTAGTATGTAAATTTTAATTTGTAAAAAATATTAAAATAATAAATATATTGTTATAATGATAAATAATAAATTATTTAAATTATTTAGGTTAATTTGATGTACTATTATATCTACTAAATCTAGTTTTTAAAAAACACATGTCCCCGTTTGGTAGATAGCGGATTGAAAATAAATTAGCGGATTGGACTTAATTAAGAGGTTTGACCCGTCAAATTCGCTATTGAGCTTGTTTGGTAAATAGCTTATTTGATAAGATTTTTGGGCCCAAAACTCAAATTTAGAAAAAACTCATTAGAGCAGCGTTTTTGGGGATAGAGGATTCACAATCTATTTAATTTGTCTTATTTATTTTACAATCTACATTGGTTTATGGTGCTAATAAATAATAATATGTCATTCATATGATTAACTTATCTTGAAAAATGTAAAACTCATAACTTCTTCATCAATTGTTAGTAAATTAAAATATATATATATATATATATATATTTATAAATTACCAACTAAAAAATATTAAATATTTAATATATTACTATTAAAAGAATACACCTTAAATAATAAAATGTCCTTCTTGGTCATTTTGCAATGTCAAATAGCTATAAGCTTTCAACTATTACCAAACACTTATTTAAAAACCGCTAATGCAATCCGTTGGTCAAATAAGCTAATATAATCTGCTATCCGCTATCCACAGATCGCCAAACAAGGCCATAATTTATATGTGATCATATAAAGTAGTGCACTTTATATAGCAGAACGATGCACATTATAAAACAAGACGTTGCACTTTATAAAACAACACATTGCACTTTATCACTATACTGCACAATTAATGTCAACAACTCCCATCACAAAATATTACACAATATATAAAAAAAAACGGATCTACATAATACTTTAATATCCATCACATCATTAATACACGAAAAGAACACAAGTATGCTAACATACTAAAATTTCAGTATTGCACTTTATATATCAATATGTTGCACTTTATAGAACAATATGGTGCACCTTATCACACAACATGTCGCACCTTATAAAACAACATGCTGCACGTAAACGTTAATTACGTTAATCGATCGAAAAATATTAGGTGTTTAAATATCGTATTTAGTGTTTTTATAATATAAAATAATATAAAATATTAAATATATTTTTGTTGCTATTTTTGTTAGAATTTTGTCGGTTTTATCCCTCGTATAAGTCGTTTATTAGATATTTTCCGGTCTCTTTAGTCGCTTTTTGTATTTTCTTTATTATTTTGGTTATGTTTGTTGTTTTTGTTATTTTTTGTCCTATTTCTTTTTTTTTCGTTTTTTTCCGATTATGTTAATTACAGGTTTTTGATGATTTCGTCCTGGTTTCGAGGAGTTTCGTATCATTCATCCGTCCAAGACGTTCGTGAGTCAAAATTCCAGCTCGGGCAGTACCCGGGAAACATTAACCGAGAGCATGCGGAACGAAAACGTCAAAAATAATAAAAACGGGGTCATTCCAGGGGCTAGCGCCGCTAGCTACCCTTAGCGCCGCTAGGGGTAGCATGCTAGCGCTAGCAAAAGCTAGCGGATTTCTGCAGCTCGAAAATTCTATACCCTAGCGCCGCTAGGTAGGGGTAGCGCCGCTAGCTACACTTAGTGCCGCTAGCCCCCCCCAGCGGCGCTAGCAGCTGTTGGCAGACAATTTTTTTTTTCTTTTCCCCTCAAATTGTGGCTTGTTTTGTGAGTGCTATGTAGTGGAGAATTTTGATCATGTTTTTTGCAAACTTTAGTAGTGGTGTTGGAGATGTTACTCCTATAAATACCACTACATTTAGGATCATTAAGCATCCACATTATTACTACATTTTAGTTATAATTTCATTTCTAGTTTGAGTTTGTTATTTTGAAGAACACTTGGGAAATATCATTGTTGTTTTGGGAGATTAAGTTTGCATTTGCGCTTGGATTATACATTATCAAGTAAGTTATTTCTTTCATTTCATGATGTTAAGAATGGTTTATTTGAATGATGATGTTAAATTTACTATGAGCAACTAATCATCTAACTAGGGTTAGGGGAAAATCGCTCGGTTAGTTCCTACTTATGTGTATATCAATTACTCAAACTTTACGAGTTTTACTTATTTCACGATTAAATGTTTGATCACCATTTTAATCTAAACAATTGATTTCAAAACCGAGAGGGGCGAAGTTGGTAGAACTTGACTCGTTTAGAATAAACATGTTCGGAAACGTATTGTTTATGTGTTGATTGTTTTGTTAATTTACTCATTAATGTTTTTCCATATATTACGAAAGTTAGTACGGTAAAACCACTAAATGAGTTAGTTAATCGAGCCTTTTAACTGAGTAATTGATTGCCGTCAAATTTATATAAACTGAAGACGATTGTCCCCGATACCCTAGTTATTTACATTCCTTGGAATTATCTTCATCTTGATAATTTATATCTCTTTGAATTATTTTCAATAGTATAATTTTAAATTGTTCTAGTTAAGAATTGTTAAGTAAAAATCCAATCAACCATTTGAATTAGAATGTTTAGAATTATTTTCGTTTTAGTGATCGAATGAAAGTACAAAATAGTCCGGCTAACCTTCCTTGAGAACACGACCCGGTGTTCGAATCTTTCGATTCTACTCTGGTAAAATAAAGTACAACAAAATGGCGCCGTTGCCGGGGAAGGTTTAGGAATTATTTCGTGCGTCTATTCATTTGTTTTCGTGTTTCGCTTAATTCTTGTGATTTTCTTGTTTTTGTGTTTCTCTTATTTCTTGTTCTATTTTTCCGAGTAGTAGTAGTATTTTCGGGGCGATTGTCCTTAGCTTTTTTTCGTTAACGGGTGCTCGTAACGCATTGTTGTTTTTGTATGCGTACTAGGAGTGGACGTGTACTCATCCCGAGCAACAAGTCCATCAACGAAGATCTACGAGAATTGTTTGCCAATCTTTCTCTCGAACCATCAAATTCCGACAAGCAAGGCGACATGGCCCGACACGAAGAAGAGGAAGTAAACAACCCCCCACGATATCTTCTCCGGGACTTAGCCCAACCGGTGATTGGCCCAGTGACTTCATGCATTCGATTGGGACCGGCGGCTCGAAATTACGAGCTCAAGACGATCCACTATAACCAACTCCCATCCTTTCATGGGCTACCCAACGAAGATCCGCTCCATTTCATCCGCGAATTTTACAACGTCCTTCAAACCTTTCCACTCCACGGGCTCAACGAAGACCAATTGAAGATGCGGTGTTTTCCCGAGACACTAAAAGACCGAGCTAAGGCTTGGTTTATGACGCTTGCTCCCGATTCCCTCACTACTTGGGGGCAAGTGTATTCAAAGTTCATCGGGAGATACTATTCCCATCAAAAGACTCAAGAGCTTCGATCACAAATCGTCTCTTTCGCCTAACAACCCAACGAACCACTCCACGAGGCGTGGGAACGCTTCAAGGACCTCCAGAGGCAATGCCCACACCACAACTTTCCACCCGGTTTATTGGTGAGTAGCTTCTACGACTCTCTCCACCAAAACCTTCAATACATGGTAGACAATGCGGCCGGTGGAGATATCGGGGCAAAGACAACCGAGGAGATGATGGAGATTTTTGAGACGATGAGTGCTAACTCGTCTCAAAAGAGCAGTCGAGGAAAGAAGACGATGGTGAATGAGGTGGCCCCCGGAAAAGACATGATAGCCCACCAAATAGCCGAACTCATGGAGCAAATGCGGCTACTTAATGCAAGAAGTGTCCAACCGACACAAACTATGGCAGTGGAAGCTTGCGGAACATGTGGAGGCCACGGGCACCGATCCGAGGTGTGCCCGGCGGCCTTCGACCAAGACTTCGGGGAGCAATATGCGGATGCCAACGCTCTCCAAGGGTACCAGAACCGACCGGCCAACGACCCTTACTCAAACACCTACAACCCGGGGTGGAGAAATCACCCTAACTTTTCGTGGTCTAACAACAACAACACCCAAGAACCCCGACCAAACTACATGCAACAACAAAACCGTCCCAACTTCGTTCCACAACAACACACGAGACCAAATTTCCCTCCGCAACAACAACAACAAAGGGGCCCTATGGGAGGGATGCAAACCCAAGCGGTCGGCTCTAGCTCGCTCACCCAAGACGACAAACTAGACAAAATCCTCCAATTCATGACGAACCAAGAGTCAACTGTTAAGTGTTTGGAGACGCAAATTGGCCAACTCACCTCGAGAGTTGGAAACTTGGAGGCCGAATCCGACAAAGGGAAACTCCCTAGCCAACCCGAGCAAGCTAAGGCGATTACCGTATTGCGGAGCGGGAAGGTGGTCGACAACCACGTCGAAATGCCCGAGTCAAAGGACCTCACATCAACCGACCAACCCAAGGATGGGGAAAATAATGTCGAGAAGAGCACACAGACCGACACGAGCAAACCGGTGGAAGGGCCGAATTTACACAAATCATCAAATCCATTCAAATCGAGCATTCCCTTACCGGGCCGACTTCGAGATGATAGACAAGAGAAGCAATTCTGGGACCTTTACAACATGCTATCGAAGGTTAATGTGAACTTGCCGCTTCTTGATGTTATCAAGAATATGCCATCCTACGTCAAGTTTTTCAAGGACTTGGTGACGAAAAAGAGAAAATTCGAGGACGGAGAGAAAGTCGTGGTGTACGAGGTGGCAAGTGCGATGCACCAGGATCTACCAAAGAAGGAATGAGATCCCGGGGGCTTCGTGATAAAAATAGCCCTCGGGAATGGAAAAGAAGCTTCGGGGATGCTTGACCTCGGGGCCGGAATCAACCTCATGCCATTCTCAATTTTTCAAAGGCTCGGTCTCCGGGACTTGAGACCAACTCGTATGTGCCTCCAACGTGCCGACCGGTCCATTCGATATCCCAAGGGAGTGGTGGAAGACGTGCTTGTACGTGTGGGAGAACTCATTGTTCCCGTAGATTTTGTCATTCTAGATGTGGGAGACGTACAAAAAAATGGGAAGGATCACAGCATCCTTCTCGGGCGACCATTCATGGCCACCACCAACACCCTCATCGACGTGAAGAACGGGACCCTCAAGATGACGGTCTTGGGCGAGTCCGTGTCTATTTCTGTCCAGGAAGCCACATCCTCATCATCGGTAAATTTCGTTGAAGAGTGCATGTTTGTCGATGTAACCGACCCTTTTATTGAAGCAATGGCCATACGAGAGTTCGAAGAGAAGAACTTACCCGACCTCAATGATGACGATGAGCCGACCATTGACCTAAGTAAAACCAACCAGCATGCCCCACGAACTGTTTCCACATTCGAGCTCAAAGAACTGCCCCGTCACCTCAAGTACGTGTTCCTCGAAGACAAAGAGCAAAAGCCGGTCATCATTTCTGCCGAGCTCACCCGGGATGAAGAAAACAAGTTACTCGAAGTGCTTCGAAAGAACCATCAAGCCATTGGGTGGAGCCTCGGAGACCTCAAAGGCATAAGTCCCTCCACATGTATGCACCGAATTGTCTTAGAAGAAGGTGCCAAACCCTTTCGGGATAGCCAACAGAGGCTCAACCCGAACATGATGGAGGTAGTGAAGACAGAGGTCCTCAAGCTCTACTCAGAGGGGCTTATTTTTCCAGTCGCCGATAGTGAGTGGGTTAGCCCCATTCATGTGGTACCAAAGAATGGGGGCATCACCGTTATCGAGAACGTGAAGAAGGAGATGATCCCCACTCGCATCACACCGGGTGGAGAATGTGCATCGACTACCGGCGACTCAACGCCGTGACAAAGAAGGACCATTTCCCGTTGCCATTCATTGATCAAATCCTCGACCGCCTCTCCAGCCACCAATTCTATTGCTTCCTCGACGGACTTTCCGGCTACTACCAAGTGGCCATAGCACCCGAGGACCAACCAAAGGCCACCTTCACGTGCCCTTTCGGCACCTTTGTCTTTAGACGAATGCCGTTCGGACTTTGCAACGCACCCCGAACCTTCCAACGGTGCATGTTCTCCATATTCTCCGACATGCTCGAGGACTGTCTACAGGTATTTATGGACGACTTTTCTATTTTCGGTGATTCATTTTCTCATTGTCTACATAATCTATCTCGTGTCCTTAAGCGTTGCATCGAGTCTAATTTGACATTGAGTTGGGAGAAGAGTCATTTCATGGTGAAAAGTGGAGTCGTGTTAGGGCATATCATATCGATTCGGGGGATAGAAGTCGATAAAGCAAAAGTTGATGTTATTGAAAAATTACCTCCCCCCGTAAATGTGAAAGGTGTGCGTAGTTTCTTAGGTCATGCGGGTTTTTATAGGCGTTTCATTAAAGACTTTTCAAAAATTAGCCAACCATTATGTCACTTGCTTGCTAATGACGTGCCATTTGTGTTTGATAATGCATGTTTAGATGCTTTTGCTACATTGAAAAATAAGCTTGTGACCGCGCCTATTGTTATTGCTCCCGATTGGTCTTTACCGTTTGAAATCATGTGTGATGCATCAAATCTTGCGGTTGGAGCCGTCTTGGATCAACGAGTTGATAAATTACTCCGTGTAATTTATATGCTAGTTTAACCCTAAACGGCACCCAACTAAATTATACGACTACCGAAAAAGAGCTTCTTGCCATATTTTTCACTTGAAAAATTTAGGTCTTACATTTTGGGATCTAAAGTGATTGTGCATTCTGACCATGCGGCCCTTAGGTATCTTTTGAGTAAAACTCAATCGAAACCTAGACTTATTCGGTGGATTTTACTTTTACAAGAATTTGATGTTGAGATTCGGGATAGAAAAGGTTGTGAAAATGTTGTTGCGGATCACTTGTCTCGCATTGTTCCTTCCGAGTCTTCACTTGCATTGTATGAGCATAACTGTATAAATGATGATTTTCCATACGAGAATGCGAGTGAAGTAACTATCATCCATGGTATGCGGACATAGTGAATTATTTATCCGATGAAGTCTTGTTGCCTAACCTCTCTTCGCAAGAGAGGAAACAATTTGTTTTGATGTGCAGGAGCTACTTTTGGGATGACCCGTTCCTTTACAAGATAGGAAAAGACGAGATTCTTCGGAGGTGTGTGCCCGAAGAAGAGCAATCGGACGTGCTTGCCTTCTGCCACGAGCTTCATTGTGGAGGACACTTTGGGGGTCGAAAGACCACCTTTAAGGTTCTCCAATCGGGTTTGTTTTGGCCTACTCTTTTTAAGGATGCTTATAACTTTTGCAAAACTTGCGACCGTTGTCAAAGGATCGGGAATATCGGTTCTAGAAATGAAATGCCCCTAGTTAGCAATCTTCAAGTCGAAATATTTGATGTATGGGGCATTGATTTTATGGGACCATTTCCTAAATCCTATGGCTTCGAATATATACTTCTTGCCGTTGATTATGTGTCCAAGTGGGTCGAGGCTATCCCTACACGGACGTGCGACGCTAAAGTGGTTATCAAGTTTTTGCAGGGTAACATTTTGAGTAGGTTTGGATTTCCATGAGCTATCGTGAGTGACGGGGGCAAGCACTTTTGCAACCGAATATTTGAGAAGCTGATGAAGAAGTACGGCATTTCACATAAGGTGGCGACACCATACCACCCACAAACGTCGGGCCAAGCGGAGACGAGCAACAAACAAATCAAGACGATTCTTGAGAAGACGGTGAACTCGTCCCGGAAGGATTGGTCGAGTCGACTTGACGATGCGTTATGCGCCCAACGGACAGCATACAAAGGAGTTTTGGGGATGAGCCCGTTTCGGCTCGTCTACGGGAAAGCGTGTCACCTACCGATTGAGATCGAGCACAAGGCGTTTTGGGCAATAAAGAAGATGAACTTTGATCTTGATACCGCCGGGAGAGAGCGCATTCTTCATCTCTCGGAACTCGAAGAACTCAAGAATGAGGCGTACGAGAATTCTAAGATTTACAAGGACAAAGTTAAACGCCTTCACGACGCTCGAATTGTCCGGAAGGAGTTGGTGCCGGGCATGCAAGTGCTCCTCTTTAATTCCCGACTTCGTCTATTTCCGGGAAAACTTAAGTCCCGGTAGAGTGGCCCATTTCTTGTTGACGAAGTACTGTCTTTCGGGGCCGTCCGACTGCGGAACCCGTCTACCGGTCGTCAACGGACAAAGGGTCAAACCCTATTTCGGAGAAGAAATCAAGAAGAAGCATGTCGAGACCGAAAATCTCGACGAACCACAGTATACCTGATCGCGCGAGTGCCGAGCTCACGGCAATAAAATCGAGCACCTTTGTACATATTCTATATCTATAAAAAAATTCGAAACATTTCATTCTTCTTGTTTTCACGCAGCAACCGACGATCCACTGCTTCGATTCCCTCTCTCCAAAAATTCCGTCCACACCATCTCCGACCATTCAACTCCCGATCACGCTCCTCCGGTGATAGCACCTCAGCACCCCCGAGCTTTTCATCCTCCAAATTCCCTCCTAAGCAACTCGGACATCTGAAACCGACTACCGGAGCTCAATTCCGACTATTTTCCGACCACCTCATTAGCCGGCGAATTCTCACAGTCAACCGACTCCAATCGTCCACCTTCGACAACTACTCACCCTCATCACCGATTCCGGTCATCCCTTATCGAACAAGACACTCAACCTTTCTTTGACAAATTTGGTTTGATTCCGACTCGAATTCGGATGCAAAAGGTACGGTTGGCTATCCATCTCTGTGACTTGTTGACGTGTGTGGCGTGAGGAGGCCAAACTCCGGGACCTCCTTGAACGAATTGTTCACAAAGCCGCACCTTTCGACTCCGCACACCAAGTGTTCGACGAATTGCCTCACCTAGACAACATGAGACGTGCCACGACTAATTCGAAGAAAACGGCACAATCAAAAGCTGGGGCTTCTTCGAGCTCTAACCCCGCCCCGGTATCCTCACGACCGGCTCTCGCTCAACAACATAACGTCCCATTTCCGGTGTCCGACATGGACGAGGTTACGACGTTTCAACGTCTCACCTCGAAGCCAATTCTACGCCCACGCGTACTCGACTGGGACCTCCTTGAGCGAGCGCAAATCAAAGACAACGTCGAACGTTATTTGGCCCTGCTTGATCTCGAGTATTTTGAGGGCATGGCTTCACGGGCTTACCCATCCCTCTCTATCGAGTTTTTCTCGACCGCTCGTCTTAAGGGCAAAGAATACAAGATCACTGACAAGTTGCTCAGCGACATCTTCAAAATCGAGATTAAGGACCCATGCGGCAGTCCGGCGGGGTTTAAGGCGGGCCCACACTGGCCACTTTTGACACCGGGGATACCATTTAAGGCGACCGGGGCATCTCCCAGCTTCCTTTCCGATGTGGCGCTCGGCGTTATCCACAAGTACATTAGCCATACTATTTTCGGCAAGAAGGAATCGAACAAGGTCAGCGAGCAGCATGTGTTCATTTTGTGGTCAATCTCCCAAGGGCAATCGGTGTGCATGCTCCAATACCTCAAGCGCACCCTCTTCAACATTAGGACCGATGAACCGCGTGGAGCTAACTTGGGCCATGTAGTGGGAGAGATTGCGGCGCATTTCAACGTCCAAATTGACGAACCATGTATGCCGTCCGAGTGGATTGGGCGACTGGAACTATACCATGCCGAGTTCATCATTCAGGACCGCGTTATCCCCGTCCACCAGCGGCCTTGTTACATCGCTTACAAGAAGGCGCTTGAGACCGCGGCCGCGGCCGCCGCCGGCCCGTCCCATACGACAGCAGGGACGATGAGTGCCCCATCTCAGGAGCCATTTCACATCACCTCCGACGAGGGCCCAGCCGCCGATGACGAGCCTCGCCAGGAGTCCTTTCAGATTCTGCCTCCGGTACCGAGCCATTACGATTCTTATTCCGACGGGGCTCCTGTCTGGTTTTCCGAGTATGAAGCTTGGAATGATTCCCGCTGGACGGCTTTCACTGAGCAGAACGGTGCACGTTGGACTTCGTTCATAGAGACCAACGACGCGCGTTGTACGTCGTTCGTTGAAACCAACGACGCGCGTTGGACAGAGCAGAATCGACAGTGGAACAACTTTGTTCAGGACAACACGGAGCATTGGAACGCCCATGACAGCCGTTGGGATACATGGGCGGAACAGCAGTACCAGCGGTGGTCCACTTGGGACAACCGTTTCGACCAGTGGGACACTCGTTGGAGTTCAGGCGGCACCAACCCACCACAGCCTCCCTCGCCGGATACACAGTGATTTTCATCACTGTGCCTAGTATGTTCTCTTTTTCCTTTTTCTTTTTTTTTTTTGTATAGTTCGTTTTATTTTGTGCGTCAGTTGATTATGTGGTTTGACTCTCTTGTACTTAGAGTCGACAATGGGGACATTGTCGCATTCTAAGTGTGGGGGAGTTTTTACGTGCTTGCGTGACTATGTGATTGGCTTAGTTTCTTAGAGTTTTTTTTTTAATTATTTCGCTTCTTTTATCTGGTAGACCGGGCCAGTTCGTAGGATTATGTGTTGTCTTTTTCAGCTTGAACTGTGGTGTATGGTAAGATTAGTTAATAATTGATTGATTGAATCGAGAAGTTGTGATGATGAGCATGAGAATTACATTCTTGATGAATTGCTTGGTTATTTTGATTGACTTCATCTACCTTGTGAGGTTTGAGCCGTACTCGTTTCTTTTCTGTGAGATGTTGGTCTAAATTATATTCGATTGAAATTTGCCTTGAGTCTGCTGCGAAATAAATTGATTAAATTTGTGTAATGTGAATATGATTGAGGCGTTCCTTGTAATCTTTCCCTTTTTTCTTTTCTCGTAAAAAAAAAAAGAAAAATCCGCTAGTCACCCCCGTTGAGCCGTATCAATTTTTNTGGATTAGTTGAAATATCCAAAGGGTCCAATAAAAAAAATAATAAAAATAAAAAAATAAAAAAATAATGTGTGTATATATTCGAATAATTTGACTAGCGTGTGATCTTGGGATAGAATGGAGGAAACGGTTGGTGTTAGACAACCGAGAAAATTAACGATGATGGTTATGTGAGTGTCTTGCGTTGATTATATGTTTATAGCCACTTAGCCTATATTTATCCTACCCAATCCAAAGAGCCTACGTTACAACCTTTAAAGTCCTCTTGATTCACGATTGCACGAGTTTAATTTTCTTTTGAGTAACAGTTAGATGATATGCAAATTTATGATTGATATGATTGACGACCAACTTGAGCGCACTTATCCTATATATTTGAGGAAGAAACTGAGTGAGGCACATGATATATATTTTCGTACTCGAGAGTCGTTGTTCGTCAAAATAGCCAAGTAATAGTTGAGATGTGATTTTGTGATCATTGGAATTCTTGTCGACTTGATTGATTAATTTGAGATTAGTCTTGCTTGAACCATTATCCTTGCTCATTTGTTTTTTTTTTTTCTTTTCTTCTCTTTTCTTTTCTTTTTGTTCGGGACGAACAAAGGTCTTAGTGTGGGGGAGTTGTTTGTTCTATTTTTGTTGCTATTTTTGTTAGAATTTTGTCGGTTTTATCCCTCGTATACGTCGATTATTAGATATTTTCCGGTCTCTTTAGTCCCTTTTTGTATTTTCTTTATTATTTTGGCATGTTTGTTGTTTTTGTTATTTCTTGTCCTATTTCTTTTGTTTTTCGTTTTTTTCCGATTATGTTAATTACAGGTTTTCGATGATTTCGTCCTGGTTTCGAGGAGTTTCGTATCATTCATCCATCCAAGACGTTCGTGAGTCAAAATTCCAGCTCGGGCAGTACCCGGGAAACATTAACCGAGAGCATGCGGAACGAAAACGTCAAAAATAATAAAAACGGGGTCATTCCAGGGGCTAGCGCCGCTAGGGGTAGCATGCTAGCGGCGCTAGCAAAAGCTAGTGGACTTCTGCAGCTCGAAAATTCTATACCCTAGCGCCGCAAGGTAGGGGTAGCACCGCTAGCCCCCCCTAGCGGCGCTAGCAGCTGTTGGCAGACAGTTTTTTTCTTCTTTTCCCCTCAAATTGT
The DNA here is from genome assembly GCA_008636005.1 of Striga asiatica. Classification (NCBI taxonomy): domain Eukaryota; kingdom Viridiplantae; phylum Streptophyta; class Magnoliopsida; order Lamiales; family Orobanchaceae; genus Striga; species Striga asiatica. Next base: position 510,004 of record BKCP01007515.1, read on the forward strand.
GGCTTGTTTTGTGAGTGCTATGTAGTGGAGAATTTTGATCATGTTTTCTGCAAATTTTAGTAGTGGTGTTGGAGATGTTACTCCTATAAATACCACTACATTTAGGATCATTAAGCATCCACATTATTACTACATTTTAGTTATCATTTCATTTCTAGTTTGAGTTTGTTATTTTGAAGAACACTTGGGAAATATCATTGTTGTTTTGGGAGATTAAGTTTGCATTTGTGCTTGGATTATACATTATCAAGTAAGTTATTTCTTTCATTTCATGATGTTAAGAATGGTTTATTTGAATGATGATGTTAAATTTACTATGAGCAACTAATCATCTAACTAGGGTTAGGGGAAAATTGCTCGGTTCGTTCCTACTTATGTCTATATCAATTACTCAATCTTTACGAGTTTTACTTATTTCACGATTAAATGTTTGATCACCATTTTAATCTAAACAATTGATTTCAAAACCGAGAGGGGCGAAGTTGGCAGAACTTGACTCGTTTAGAATAAACATGTTTGGAAACATATTGTTTATGTGTTGATTGTTTTGTTAATTTACTCATTAATGTTTTTCCATATATTACGAAAGTTAGTACGGTAAAACCACTAAATGAGTTAGTTAATCGAGCCTTTCAACTGAGTAATTGATTGCCGTCAAATTTATATAAACTGAAGACGATTGTCCCCGATACCTTAGTTATTTACATTCCTTGGAATTATCTTCATCTTTCTAATTTATATCTCTTTGAATTAATTTCAATAGTATAATTTTAAATTGTTCTAGTTAAGAATTGTTAAGTAAAAAACCAATCAACCATTTGAATTAGAATGTTTAGAATTATTTTCGTTTTAGTGATCGAATGAACGTACAAAATAGTCCGGCTAACCTTCCTCGAGAACACGACCCGGTGTTCGAATCTTTTGATTCTACTCTGGTAAAATAAACTACAACAATTTTTATAATATAAATAATAAATCACTTAAATTATTTAGGGTAATCCGGTTAACCAATCGAACAACTCGATTAGTTCAAATTCGTTTTAGTTTATTTTTAAGCAAAATATAAAAATGCATACACTGCTATTGTGCTATATTAATTGCACTATATTAATTGCACATTAATGACTATCAAATTGCACCATAAAAACCGAACCGACTGAACTGAAATTCCTGGTTCATAATCATATAGACCGAACCGATTGAACTGAAATTTCCAGTTCAAATTTTTTTTATTCCGGGTCGATTATATTAATTTACTTTTTTAGTCACAGTTATTTCAGTAGTTTCGTTTTAGTTTATTTTGGAACAAAATATTAGAAAACGCATACGCTGCAAGTGCACAATAACGTTAGATGGACTGCACTTTAATTACTGCCAAATTGCACAATAAAGACCGAACATATTAAACTAAAATTTTCGGTTCAAAATTTAATATTTTGGATCGATTATATGATTTGACTTTTAAAATCACGGTTATTTCCGTTTGATGCCGACTTTAATTTTTAAAATAAATAGTCAAACCGATTGGACTATATGAAAAAATATTATTAGCTTTTATATATTTTTATGTATCACAATTTCACATTATGGATATACGAATTGAACATTAATGACTATAAGATTACATTATCGAACAAAATGGACAGAACTAATATTTTTTGTTCAAAATTTATATTTTGGTTTGATTTTTTTATTTTTATTTTTTACTTTTAAAAACTCGATTATTTATGTTCAATGTCGGCTTTTTTTTAGATATTTTTATT